>CM035429.1:99677818-99680318 GCA_020310875.1 Ceratopteris richardii
TGCGCGCGTGTGCGTGTGTGTGTGCGCACGTGCGCACATGCACCTGCATGCATGTGTGCCCGGTCACGCATGCACGTGTACATGGCAAACATAGATATGCATAGCCTTTACCTTGTAAATACAACCACATACACAACAGACATGAGAATACATGATATAGCATGTCATGTTTAGAGTGCATGGCATCTGTTGTGCAGTGATATTCTTGCATTTGCCACATGTGTGTGTGTGTGTGTGTCTATGTGTGCACTCACGTGCACTCTGTGTGTGTAGTGGTTTTTTTTTTCTCCCTCTTTTTTTTTTTTTTGGGGGGGGGGGGGGGGGGGGATGGGTGTGTGTGGGTGTGTGTCTGCCTCTGTGTGTGTGTGTGTGTGTGTGTGTGTGTGTGTGTGTGTGTGTGTGTGTGTGTGTGTGTGTGTGTGTGTGTGTGTGTGTGCGCGCGCGCGCGTGGGCGTGTGTGTGCACGTGAGTGCATGTGTGTGTGTGTGCACGCACGCGCATGTGTGTGTGCACGCACGCGCATGTGTGTGTGCACGCACGCACATGTGAGATGTGAGTACATACACGCACATGTGTCTGCACGTGCACGCACTCCAAACATAGATATGCATAGCCTTAACCTCATTAATACAACCACATACGCAATAAAAATGAGAATCCATAGTATGATATAGCATATCATATGTAGAACGCATGTGTTGAATGCATGGTGCCTGTAGTGCAGTGATGTATCTCTGCAAGATCTTGTCCAACAGGATTAAATGCTTTTGAATGGCATGAAGGTCTGCTATCAACACTGTATTCAAACCCTAAAGCACAATCTTGTACTCTAACCACACGATGTTACAAACCTCTGAAACTCGGGTTCTGTGGGGTCTATTGCGAACCGGTGTGATGTAAAGAGAGCTGAAAACCGAGGATCATCATAGTTCACTGCAGGAAGTTCATCAACATCCTTCTTTTTCTTCTCTTTAAGTTTCTTTTTCAGGTTGTAGCCCTTCACTGCCTTGCCTGAAGCTAGTTCATCTGCAAAGAGTAACTCAAGTTCTGCTTTACTTCGCTCTTCCTCTTGCTTCTTCTCTCGTAGCAATGTATTCTTTTGGGAACGACCACCTTCCTTTTTCTTTGAAGCAACAGAGAGAGAAATTTCCCTTTCAGAATCAGACTCTTCAGCTGCAGGGAAATCCAGTCCCTCTTCTGAATTGAAGAAAGGATCATCAAAACCAGCATCGCCATCAGAAGGAGAGGTATCAGCCGTGCTGTTTTTCTCAACTAATGTGCCTTCTTGATCAGCTTTCGCATCCATCGATTGCTTTTGAAGCCTTCTCTTCTCTCTCTTCTTTCTTAAATATGCCTCCCAAACAGTTTCATCAGTACCTTTTTGTTTCGCCTTCTCCATCAGACGCTTACTCAATTCCTCCAGCCCACTGCTAAAAGTTATTTCTAAATCTTGTTCATTGCTCTTATCCTTGCCCTGAAAAGCATCATCAGAACCTAAGAGGAGAGCCCGATACTTCTCCCGTAAGCTGTTTTTAATACCGCAAACATTGCCTACATCCTCTCCCTTTCTTATATTTTCATCCTCATCACCTTCAACATATTCTTCTTCACCATTATTACTCTCACTTTCAGAGATGTCTGAGGCCAGGTACGTTTTGAAGTCCATTTCATTGAGCTATGAAACACAGACAAAATCAGCAATACACGACCAATCAGACATGGTTAGGAACCCAAAAACTTCTGAAAACCTTGATACCTGATCTGCATTAAATTTCTGACGTAAAGATTTTACTCGATCAGGCTCATCATCATCCCATGTAAGCTTTACCCTGCTGTGTTGCAGTGCTTTTGTTTCAAATGCAGGAACCTGATAATCTGCTGGCACCTAACATACATTTGCAGCATTTGAGTTCAAGTCCATTGTATTGCACAATAATTATGTTTTATTGCAAAATTGCACAACAGAAATTAAATGATATGTTTACATCTTCGAAGGGCCACAATGACCTATAAGACAAAAAAGTTACATCCTGATGGAGCTGATACAATCTGTGTGTAAGATGAACTACATACAATATGCAGTCAGCTATGTCCCTCCGTGGGTTGCCCACAAAGGTAACACATACAGGTCTAATTATGGCATAAAGTAGAATGGCATATTATCATCACATATAAACAAGAATTTTTTACTTACATCCCCAAAAACACATGCATGCAAGCACTATGATAAATCATATGTAGCTCATCGAGGTGTATATCTAATAAGAATGCTTGAAACATTATGTCAGTCATCAGTACCCTAAACTGTACTAGTAATACTAGAAACATTTCTACACCAAACTCAAAAACCAAGACTTGCATCTCTCACTGTTATGTATGCCAAGCATTGGACTTTTCTTTCCTTGAACCATACAATTCTTCAGCACTTGGCAGGTTATCATAAACTACGTAAGACTGTGAAAACTGTAAATTGTGATCAAATGACTCATGGATGATATAT
>CM035429.1:99692818-99695318 GCA_020310875.1 Ceratopteris richardii
AAACATAGCAATGAATTATGGGCATAAAGAGCCATGAATAATATGGAATCTTGATAACGGAATCTGAATACATCATGAGTCATGAACAATAACAACAAAATGTAAAGAGTCGAGCATCGGCATTCAAGGCTCAGACTCTTCATCTATAATATCATCAATCCCAACATCCTCATCAAATGAACTAGCCCATGAGGAGGTAGATCCACTATCACTATGAAGACCCATGACTCTCTCTATGTCTGCAAGTGAATCATCATCATCATCACTGCTAGATGATGCTTATCTCTGCTCCCAATCCTCTGCTAGACTAGTGTCTGGATCTGGACGAATCGTGCAGCCTCCTCTTCTCCCACGTGCTCTCCCACCTAGACGGGAAGCCATCTTACTAGGTCTCCGACTAGTAGATCTATTGAACATGCAATAAATTATAATTATAAGTATCAAATTCATGAAGCATGCTTAAAAATTAATATTGAAAATTGAACCTTAAGAGCTAAGTTCTAGCATACGTCATAGACTATAGTCTATAGAAGTTAGAATATACCGGTTGTGTTTCCTCTTGTTCCTCTTCGTGTTTGTCTCAAACAATTGAGACTCTCTAAATAGCATAGAAAAGATATCCTTCTCTTTTGGGGGGATTTGAGGGATATCTTTCACTTTGGAAGTATCAATAGAATCCATATTCACCTAAAAATCCAATAAAATATGTATTTAATCATTTAAGATTACACGTTCTGAGTCAATGGTCAAGAATTAAAGCTAACAAATTGCAACAAATCACAAATACATGTAATGGTGCAATGTGGGTTCCTTTGCTCTCCAACAACTTGAGATTACAGTGTGTACACTAGTTTCTCAAGTTGTTGTGGACTCAATCTGTTTCTCTTTTTTGTGTGAAACAATGCCCACGTGCTCCTGTTCCTTTCTGTTGGACCCGTACTACAATCTTCAAATAAAATCTACTGTGTCAATTTCTCATCAATGATCATTCATAACAATTTATATTATTATACATAAGTATAATGATTCCATCATAATATGATAATTATAATAAAAAAGAAATCATATCTTGGAGAAAGTTGAAACATACCAATAGAGGAGTACCAACACCATATATTTCCCACCAAGTGATAGGGGAAACCTGGTTCTCTCTCAATCTCGCAGTGGATCTCTCCATGGACCGAAATTGAAGACGCTCTTTCGGCAACTGTGAATACAATGCCATATCTCCTTGAGTCCATCGTCCCAAGTACTCTATCCAATTGTCCTCTAAAGTGATGTCTGTATCTTGGGCCTCAGATCTCGATAAAAGATGGAGTATGTGATCAACTGCGTGGATTGGTTTGTGAAACAAATCCCATCTCCTACGCATTGCATCACACAAATCATAACACCTGCAAAAGTTTTAACTTTTAACAAATTAAAAAAACATTTATATTGAAATTTGGATCATGAATCATGATATATATAATATATTAATATAATATGAATAATGATTCATGAAATAGACCACTTACTCTGAATCTAAAAGACCTGATATATCCGCAATGCATCCTTGTATATGACTAATATACTTGTATACAAGTCCGAGTGTGCTTCCCTCCATGTCTGTGATACGAAGCACGGAATATACTGTGGCTTAAGAGAAGCAACGAGAACATCTACCTTCGACCAGAAGGCATCCTCTCCAATGACAAGTGATGAAAAACGCATGAATAAAGGGTCTCCATCTCTAGCTTTAGGTATCTGATACCACTCCTATGCTACAACTATACGAAGGAGACCTTTCCTCACTCTCAATACTCTGTCCAATACAATGAAAATATAACAATTCTTGTGAAAGTTGGCTTTTGAAGCTCCAAATCACTATGTGAACGGAATATATTTTGGACTTTAGGTCTTCTAGTCACAAACTTGAATTTGGCTTTACTAGGAATGTTCTCAACCCATGGCAAGCTCCCTATATCTTCCATCAATAGGTCTAAACTATGACTCGCACAAGAGGTCCATGTGATTTTGGGGTATTCTTGCTCTAGCATACGACCCATAGCCACACAATTGGATCCATTATCTGTGACCACTTGAATGACATTATGTGACCCAACATCCTCTATGGCTTTTTTTACATGAGAGAATATGAATTCACCTGTGACAACAATGGCAGTTGCAAGTGCTGAAATGGCACGTAGAAACATAGTTCCCTTGCAAGAGGAAACCATAATGTTATACACGCTCCTCTTGCGCATATTAGACCATCTATCACATAAAATGGAACACCCATATTTCTCCCATGTAGCACACAATGATAACATCTCAGTCTCTACTGCAAGCTTTTGTTCAGTAAGCTCACTAGTACGCAAAACTCTCCCCGATGGTCCTTCCCAAGGAGTGCCTATACGACTGACAGCTCTCATTGCCCTCTTCCATGCAATAGTGTTGGCTACATTGAAGGGGATGCCACATAAAATAAATAATTTTCCTATCTCTTTCTTGGCTTGCT
>CM035429.1:99702818-99752818 GCA_020310875.1 Ceratopteris richardii
GAACACGAGGATAGAGAAGCATTAGAAAAACACTTCACGACAATAGGAAAGAACTATAAACCCACGCCAAGAATTAGATTATGTTGGTTGTTGAGGATAAGTTGGATGGTACAATCATTTTTCTGCATCAGGGTATTTAGTGAGTCGTTTTTTGAGATACAATCATTTTTCAGCATCAGGGTATTTAGTCATTGGCCATGGATGAAATCCATGATATATTCCATATGTTGGTTTTTAAGGATAAGTTGGATGGTACTAATTATCGAATGTGGCATATATGATGCATCATTTATTGGAAGCAAAAGAGTTCAACTTTTTGAGATACAATTATTTTTCTCCATCAGGGTATTTAGTCACTGGCCGTGGATGAAAGCCGTGATTTATTCCATATGTTGATTATTGAGGATAAGTTGGATGGTACTAATTACCCAATGTGGTATATATGATGCATCATGTATTGGTAGCAAAAGACCTGTGGAATATTGCGTAGGTTGTTGAAGAAAATCTTACTACACCTCCAAATATAGTTATTGAAGGTGATGTAGATGGCATTGAAGATTATGATCTTCAAATTCATGTTTGTGTTGCGGTTCTTGCTATACCTACTGTAGAACAACTTCGTTGGGATGGCATTGATGCTCAGGTATATGCATTGATAGCTTTGTTTGTTAAACGTACCATTATCCTTCACATTTGCTCTTGCAAGTTAGCAAGGGATGTTTGGGATACACTTACAACTTTATATGAGGCAAGAAATGAAGCTCCTGTTGTTTACCTCCAAAAATAATTGGAGAGTGGGCATATGAATGAAGAGGATTCCATGGATAATTTTTTTACAAAGATCAAAGCTTTGAAGGAGCTGTTGATTTTAGCTAATGAAGTTTTGCTAGATAGTTCATTTGTGCATACTATTCTTAACATACTTCCAAATTTATATTAGAGTTTTGCTTCTACTCTTCGATTGATTATTAAAGGAAATCCAAATGCCCTAACATTTGAGGAGTTAGTCTTTGTTTTGTTGCAAGAAGATCAGTCTCGGTAGGACAATTCAATTATGCATGTTATAGATCAAGCTTTCTTAGCTAGTCACAAGGACAAAGGTAAATGGAGCTCATCTGCTAGTAAGCAAAAATTTGCTAATGTTGCACAGTCAAAGAAGGAAGAACAAGATGAAAAGAAAATAGAAAAGCAGTTATAGTTTTGCAAATATTATAAAGGAAATGATCATGTCATAATGAGTTCTCTAAAACTGGCTACAAAAGAGGCAAAGAAGAAAGAGGTTGGAGGTTATCGTAGAGGCATCTACAGTTTGAACAAAGTCTATTAACCTTGTTCGGAATGAAGAATGATCATTTACTACTGTTTGCAACTATAACCCATCTTCTCATGAGCAGTGTATGTTTGTAGTAGACTCAGATGTTTGGTACTTTGATAGTGGGGCAACCAAACATATTATCTTGTAGTGTAGTGTCTTCAGTTCACTTGAGTCTGCCCCTATAGAGAATATTGTCACATGCTCTAACAGCTCCTCTTATTCTATAATGGGAGTTAGTAAGATCATTTTGACTACTACTTATGCTTCTTTCACATTGTCAGATGCTTCGTATGTGCCAAGGATGAAGACAAATATGTTGTTAGTTTTAGCATTAACCAAGATTGTCTTGGTTATCAAATTTGTTGATGATAGATGTACATTTCATGATCTCTCAAATGGTGACGTTATTATTGCTTCTGGCACTTTATGTCATGGGTTGTATAAGATCATAAAATCTATGAATGATTGATCATGTACAATTCAAGATTCTTACGCTATCTCAGATGAAAATCTTTGGCGTGCATGCTTTGGTCATCTACATTTTTCTACTTTTCTAAGCATGCAAAAATCTAAAATGGTATCCTCTCTGCCCAAACTTGAGGCACCTTGTAAAAATGTCTGTGAAGGTTGTATTTTGGGCAGAATGCAATGTTCCTCCTTCCCAAAGGATGGTTCATTTTGGGTTGCTCATAAATTATAGGTTGTTCATAGTGATGTTTGTGGTCAGATGCAGACATCTTCTTTTGGTACGCATGGATGTATCCATTGAAAGCAACGTTTGAAATTTCTATGTGCTTCAAATAGTCTCTACTTTTGGCTGAAAATCTATCAGCATGGAAATTGGACACCCTCCATTCTGATCGAGGGGAGAATACATGTCTTCTAGTTTTAATGCATTTTTGGTTGAGGGTGAGATAAAACATCAATGTACAGTGCCGTATACACCTCAATAAAATGGATTTCTTGAAAGGAAGAACATATATCTCATGGATATGGTGAGGTGTATGGTCAAAAGTCATGCTTTACCACATAGCTTTTGGCTTGAGGCTATTATGTGTGCAACATATGTACTTAACAGAGCAAGCCATCTGTTGCTCATTTGCATGTCTTTGGTTGTCTGGCATATGCATTAGTGCGTGAACAATTTAAATTTGAAAAAGTATGCAAATATAGCAATAGTGATTCCCCCTTGGGATAAAACAACCCAAGTAGTCAGGTACCACTCAAATAAAAAGAGATGCGCTTGATTTCATGCCAATGATTGTCACTTGGGCTATAAATAAATATGCTTATACGAGAAACAACAAACTGAATATCAGGTTGGATCATGCATAAGTTGATCAAGCATCCAATAACATGTGAATGCCTTAGATGGGATGAACAAGAGGAGCAAGGAGGAGATCGAGGGAGAGAGAGACGAGGAGAGACATGCACAGATGCATGGGAGCCTTGCAACTCACATAATGATCTTCTTGAGGCAATACCCTATAAAAGATATGTGTATATGAATAGTGGGTTAAGGTAACATGACCCTTACATCCCCAACAATCTCCCACTTAAGTCAATGTGACCATAAGTGTCAATACATACAAATAATGATGTAGGACTATACAACTGTACAGAAAGATTTCGGATCTCAACCCATGCCAATCAACCTACACCAACTACCTCAAACAATGTGTATCCATGCACCTCAAACTACTCTAGACTCATATCAACAAGAGTTGAGATCATACGTGACTGATGTAAGAACTAATGAAGTTCCTACAAAGCTCCCACTCATTCTATGCCTATGTAAATCATCGAATGATTGACAACTCCAAGTGCAAATGTTCCAATAGCCACTACAATGTTTGGTCTCGAGCATAATAACTCATACATTAGACTCCCATATTTTGATGAAACATGTACTATCTTGGCTAACATAACCATGGTAGGCATGCCTATATCCAAGGCATCCAAAGCAGCATCATTAAGACCAACATGTCCTAATATATCCATGTCAACATCTAGCATGAGAAAATCCAAGAATGAATGTTTAATTGGTGACTCCTCAACATCCAGCTATGCATCCTAAGAGCTAATAAGCTCTACCACACACCATGTATCATAAGAGCTACTCTTCTCTACCACACCAAGCGTATCATCATGCTCTGTTGGAGTTAGACGTTTGCAGAAGCACGCGAACAGCACAAGGAAGAAGAAGAAGCTTGGAGCTCAACACACAAAACTGAATGTATTACTAGAGAATGTACAAAGATAAGTAGCCCATTAGGGCAATAGGCATATATACAAGTCGGGAGAAAAAAACCTCCTAAAGAGGGAAAAAAGTGCCCCGGCAGTCCTAGAGTGTTCACACACATCACTACCTAAATATCTGTTTTGATTCAATCATTGCACACATCATTTCCAAAGGACATAGGACATTTTATGGTGTCAGTGGAAAGCTAAGAAGGTCTAGTTATCAACTCTGAAGCAAAAGAGGGCTGGTACAAAGCAGGTTTAGCAGTATCTACTCATTCTCTTGGAGTATCCATCCATCATTCCCAACACAAGTCGAGGGAAAAAAACCTCCTAAGGAGGGAAAAAAGTGCCCCAACGGTCCTAGTGTGTTCACACACATCACTACCTAAATATATCAACAATTTTGACCACTACTGATGGTAGTTCTTTCACATTGTCAAATGCTTTGTATGTACAGTGGAGCAATTTTTTTTTTTTGTAAGTTTCAACATTAACCAGATTGTCTTAGTTGTCAAATTTGTTGATGACAGATGTACAATTCACGATCTCTCAAATGACAATGTTATTATTGTTTCTGAATTTTTATGTCATGGTCTTTATAAGCTTATAGACTATGCAAAATCTGTCAATGATTTAGCATGTGCAATTCATATTCTCACGCTATCTCAAATACAAAGCTTTGGCTTGCATGCTTTGGTCATATGAATTTTGCTAGTTTCTACACCTACAAAAATTTGAAATGGTGTCCTCTCTGCCCAAACTTGAGGCACCTTGTAAACATGTTTGTGAAGGCTATATTTTGGGCAAAATGTAGCATTCATCCTTCCCAAAGATGGTTCAATTCGAGATACTCATAAACTGAAGCTTGTTCATAGTGATGTCTATGGTCCTATGCAAACATCTCTTTTTGGAAACCACCTTTACTTTGTGAATTGATGTTTTCTCCAAGCATGCATGGTTGTATCCATTGAAAGCAAAGTTCAAGGTGTTTATGTGCTTCAAACAATTTCTGGCTATGGCAAAAAATATGTTAGCATGCAAATTGATGTTTTCTCCAGGCATGCATGGTTGTATCCCTTGAAAGCAAAGTCCAAGGTGTTTATGTGCTTCAAAAATTTTTTGGCTATGGCTAAAAATATGTTAGCATGTAAATTGTGCACCCTTCATTTTGGTCAAGGGGTAGGAATACATGTCTTCTGATTTTAATGCATCTCTGGCTGAGCGTGGGATAATACATTAGTGCAATCTTTCGTATACACCTCAATGAAATTAAGTTGCAAAAAGAAAGAATAGGTCACTCATGGAGATGGTGAGGTGTATGGACAAAAGTCAGCCTTTACCACATAGCTTTTGCTTTGAGGCTATGATGTGTGCAACATATGTACTTAATAGGTGCCCCACTAAAGCATTGCAATTGATCACTCCATATGAGGCTTGACATGATTTGGTATATGCATTAGTGCCTAAACAACAACATAGGACATTGGATGATAGAGCAGTGAAATGTATTTTTGTTGGGCACAATTGTGAAAGCAAAGGATATCATTTGTATCATCCATAGACTAAACACATTTTGTTAATTGTGATGTTGTTTTTGGGGAAGGTGCAATTCAACCATTACTTTCATGTACCAAGGAGACTTCAATTATCTCTAAAGATGTGTATGACACTTTGTTGCCTCTTTCTATAGGTGGATATTCAAGTATTGGTCCAAATGATGAAATTTCTCAGCCTTTACAAGTTCCACATGATGAAGATCATTCCATTTCTAATGCAAATTTACATGATGCACTTGTTGATGAGAGCTTTGATATAGAGGAGGCAAAACCTATGCCTAAATGGTTGGTGAAAACTTTAAGAGATAGCAAATTGGATGCACCTATTTCTTTTGATGAAGCACAAAATTCAAAAAATTGGATGGATGCTATGCAATCAAAATATGATGCTATTGTAAAGAATGGTACTCGATCTTTATGTGATTTGCCTCCGAGCAAAAAGGCCATTGGAACTAAATGGGTATACAATCTGAAATGTAAGCCCAGTGGAACAGTTGAGGCGGGGGGGGGGGGGGGGGGGGCGGGGGGGCATAGGGGGGGCAGGAAGAGAGAGAGAGAGAGAGAGAGAGAGAGAGAGAGAGAGGGTTTGACAAAATAAATTAAGCCTCTAGGGTGCCTTTTTTTTGAAAATATCAAAAAAAATTTATAAAAATACAAATAAAATCCAAAAAATTACAAAAAAATCCAAAAAATCCCCTACAAGTCTAGGCCAGTTTTCTCACTCAAAACCACAGAGAGCTTCCTTTATTCCTCTAATTTAGCAAGAAAATGGCATTAGAAAAGGATGAAAAAATCCTAGAAAATTTCTAAAAATGCTTGAAAAATTCCCAAAAAAGTCCAAAAATTGTGCTTATGCAAAGGCTATGAAATAGTTGCTAAATTTGCTAAAAAATCAAGGAACGATCATGAAATGGATAAAAAAACTACTAAAACTGGAGCAAAATGATATGAGAAGGCTATGTACAACCTGGACAAGTTTTGCAAGTTCCAGGTGATCTAAAGAGCTTCAGTAGTGCTGATGATAGGCCTTGAGCCATTATATGATGACTAAGAGAAACTCCTCCACAATCTCCAATTGTACTGCACTTCATTTGTTTTGTCTTCTTTTTGAGCATACTGACCATCTGATAGGGGTATCCTAAATCCTTCATTAGAATATTATCTCCTCCATATTGCATCTTTTGTATCTTTGTTTCAGCTACT
The DNA here is from genome assembly GCA_020310875.1 of Ceratopteris richardii. Taxonomy (NCBI): domain Eukaryota; kingdom Viridiplantae; phylum Streptophyta; class Polypodiopsida; order Polypodiales; family Pteridaceae; genus Ceratopteris; species Ceratopteris richardii. The sequence goes on from CM035429.1 coordinate 99,709,137, forward strand.
TTATAACTTAATCTGCAAAATTTCATTATTACTATTCCAGCTTCCTCATCCAGTGGAACCCTCTGTTTCCAAAGACTTTCAGGTACTCTTTCCACATTCTTGTAAAGCCCTGCACTTATTGTCATAAAAATTGACATAACACATGATATCTATACCAGTATCCATAACAAACTAGCCCTTGATATAGGATTTGAAGTAGCTTCATCACTGCTCCACTTAAGGGCTTTTCTTTTCTTCTCTCTTCTATGGCCTTTGATTGAGATTGTCTCACTCGATACAGTAACCTGAATGATGTCCTCTTTTTGTTCATATGCTTCCTCTCTACTTGAGTTTGAAAAAATTCCATAGCAGGAAGATGGGTCTTCTACATGGAGCCAAGCCAACATGTTTTCCTCTTCATATAAATTTGCTTCTTCAAATAGATCTGCTTTTAGATTTTCCAACAATTCTTCTTCCATACAAATACCAATTGTCTGCATCATGTTGGTATGTCTTTGATTGTCTGGTCCTTCTTCTAAAAATATATGCTACAACTCTTTTCCCTCTTGCTTTACCCACATTGTGTCCTTACCCCAGTCATGTAGTACATTGGCATGCCTTAACCAAGGTCTCCCGATTAACAAGGAGAAACTTCCTTCTACTTGTGGCAGCCTTAAAACAACAAAATCCAAGTTAAAGATGGTACCTTGTATCTTGAATGGGACTCCAAGGACCACTCCCATAGGCTTTACTATGCTTTGGTCTGCCAGTGTTATAGTGAAGTTGGCAGGTCTTGAAGGGTGTAGTCCAATCTTTTTCATGGTATGTTCAGGCATCAAGTTAATGCCAGAACCACCGTCCACAATAACTCCTTGAAACTCATGACCTTTGATAGAGACTGTTCACCGAGGGCTCTTATAATCTTGAGGGGTGCTTCCCCTAAAATTTTATCATTATGCATAACGGAAGCCTTTGCCACTAAACTTGTTGTGGACACCTCATCAATTATCTGCAAGAGTTCTAACTTGAATTTCCCATCCATCTTTATTAAATAAAAAATACTGACCTCCCTTTTCATGGACTTCAGTAGTCTGGAAGCTTCTGATTCCTTAAGAGCATGGGCTCCAATTGATTTATCAAACTCCTCATGAGCCCTGTTGAATGCATGTCCAATGGCATCACTAGTACCTATGAGATTTTCTTTTTGCCTTGTATCTGCACATGTGGTGGCTTTGTCCTCAGATGTCTCTTTGTCTTTGTTCAATCCATTAATCCTTGATTCTTGAACTATTTCTACTTGAGCCTTCATGTTGTATAATTCATGGGTTCAGAAGGTTAAACATATGGATTCTAAAGGTTAGAATATGATGTATGTTTGCTTTGATCTAACCCTTGAATTACCCTTGGAACATGCCTTGAACCTTTGGGTGAAACCCTTGGTTTTAACCCTTGAGGTATTTATTCATATGAGCTCCCAATTGAATGGTTAGAACCTTAGGCTTGATTTATCCTAAGGTGTGGGAACCTTAGTCTTGGAAGAAGCTTCTCTAGGAGCCACCTTGTGTGTACGTGAGAGAAGAATCCTCATTTGATTTAGAAGGCATGTGATAGACCTTGGGAAATTAGAAGGCATGTGATCACCCTTGGGAAAGCGTCCACATGAGGGACACTTGGTTGGACACTTGGCCAATCTCAAGGATATGCACCCCCTTGGACTAGAGGTATATATATGGGTGGAGTTGGATGGGTGGAGACGTGCTCTCTCTTAGGAAGTGTGGTCTTGCTAGTTGATTTATTTGTTTGTAGAAGGTAGTTACACAACATTGGTATCAGAGCCTAGTTGCGAAATCGGGCTTGGTAGATGGCAGCGCGATGTGACGCATGTCAGGGTACATCCTGTCAGGGTACACTTGTCAGGGTACATCCTGCCAGGGTACATCCAGACAAGGTACATCCGTGGGCACTTGGAAGAAGCACTTATCCATGGCGAGTGTGAAACTAGTCTTAGATGAAGGTGCATGGGCATTTGGGCACCCATAGAGGGGGGTGGGATAGGTCCAAAATAGGTCCATGTGCTAGAGTTTGAGGTTGGTGGAAGCGCTCATGCATGGAAAGTGGGTCCAAGAGAGTCAGAAGGTCCACAAGTGAGTGTTGAGGGCAATGCTCAGTCTAAGGGGGGAGGAATGTCACATAATCCTAGTAGGAGATGGTTGAACCACGCCCTAAGAGAGAGGATTAGGAAGTAATCCTCAACCATGGCTTTTGGGGCAAGTGGTTAGCCCATCGTACTCCTAACCGGGAGGTTGTGAGTTTGATTCCCGACGTTGGTATTAGAGCTAGGTTGTACATTTCAAACTCACACGAGTGTCTTCTCTGTCATATTATGACTGGAAGATCTACTTTTGCTTTGGGTTATGAGCTGACGCGTGTGCACCTTGTGAGTGCAAAAATCGGAACCATGTGGCCCTCCCCCACCGCGTGGGCCTGCCCCATGTTAATTCATGTGCGCAGATCAATGATCTAGATCGATCATCCGGGTAGGAAAGCTGCGCGCCCACACTCTCCCATGAGAACTAGAACTCGAGTCTGGCACCTTAGACCACTTGACCATCTTGACGTGCACACCCACGCTTCTCTCTAGGGAGAACAATAGTGAAAGAGCGCCTGTAGGCTGCTCTCTCGAAGTGAATTGACAAACCGCTGTTCCTACTCCTGTATATGAAGACCTTCAACCAGAGAATGCATGCGCATATGGGATTTGGTCCCCTCTCACCCATCCGACGTCATTTTTACTTTTTTCTCTTCTGCCGCTCTCTTCGTGAGTTCTTTCTTAGACTCAACGTGGTGTTAATGTTGGCCCCCAACATAGAGGATTGAAGATGCTTACACAAGGAGATTAAAAAGAAAGATTGGATTTAGTCATTCCAAGAGAGACCATGGAACTTGAAGAAAGTGTGCTTTTTGTTTACCTCAACTTCAACAAAGGATAGCTTTTGAAGCTAAGTATATTTTTTTTTTTTTCGTTTTTCATTAGCATCATGCATTTCATACATCATCTGATGCATAGGATGCATGCTTTGTAATCCATGAAGTACTTTTATCATGGATTAGAGAAAGTTCCCATTAATGGAATGGCATATGTTGTATACTCGTATGACACCAACAATAAGGTGTATGTTTTCATAAAGTATATAATAGAGATTTCTATTGCATAATATATTTTTAAGATAAAAAAATTCTTTTTTTCATAGAAGCAAACTTGTTGTATGATTCTGAAGCTTCAATTGACTTGTAATTCAAGCATCTGACCATGCTAAAAGTAATACATATAGAGATGCATTTTAAATGAAAATGGTGGTCCATATGCATTTGGAGAGATGCATAAGTTTAGAAATTGTATGACAAACTAGATGCATAATTATGGTAACCAGAACCATGTATTTATGCATTTAATGGAGTTCTAAAATGGGAATTCCATGCATGCTTTAAGGAGGGGTTCAATATTTGGACCTTATGCATGCTAAGCATCTTTAAGCAAAGATGTATTTGTTCTTGGCATACATTATGTATACACAAATTCAATCATATATGCATGAATTGATGGGATCATGTATGCATGGTGTTGCAGAGCCAAAGAGCGCACAAAGCAGAGAAAAGACGAGCCCCAAAATTTTTCCGATTTGGACTACATATTTTTGTATCATATTCATTCTTGTAATATATTTTCCCTTGTAAATGCACTAGAGGAGTCCTCTAGATGCATCCCCACAGAAAAGTAGAGATTACCCATGTACAATAGTAGGAAATTAGTCTCTTAGTGAGTAAAGTGCCGGTCACTTGTGTGAAAAGACCAAACTTAGGGCTCATGTATATAAGTCACTTTGTGACTCTTTGTAAAAAACTCTTGCCATTGTGAACAAAGAGCTCTTCAGAATTTTCGAGTTTGCCTCTTTCTTGCTGATTTTGATCTTCATTTTGCTCTTGTATGTGTGTGTGATGCTTGAAATGCAGGTGTAGGACTGTTGTCTACCCCTTCCCCTTTGTTTTGAGCTGCTGTAGTGCGTGTGTAAGCTAGGAGAAGCTGTGGCGCGGGTATTTGTAATTCCCGTCATTCACTGTTTTTGCCATAACTTGAAGCAGAGTGGTCAGAATTGAGTGAAACCACCACCGTTGGATGCGTCTCGTCGAGAGCTTCGAAATGAGTACCCTATTGCATATATTCGGAGTTCTGGGCTGGGAGAAAACCTCAAAATACCAAAACTGCTGAAAAGAGGCTTGCGGCAACACTTTCAGTATTTCAGTAGGTGTGAGAGGTAGTAGTCTTTTCTCATGCATGATTAGCTAAACCACTTCATTTTCCATCACGTGTGCACACATCTTCATACACTTGGTAAGTCGTTCCTTAGGATTGACATTTAAATGTGTGTTAAAGATCCCACTATATGCACTTGTGTGGCAATTGAGGTATAGTCTCATTGGCACAAGTCCTTGAGTCATATTGGCTCAAGTACACACGTTTTTGGCGCCGTTGCCGGGGAGTCACTCAACCGAGGTGCCTTCGTGATGGTTATAGACCGAGTGTGATCGAATCGTACTTGTAGACGCAAATTCATCCTTTGGCAAGTAGTCCATCAGTTCAGCACTTGTCACTTCTCATCTTCGAGGTGTGTGTGATAAGTTTTAGGTTTAGGTTTAGGAGGAGGGAAGAGAAGGAGGAGTTAGGGTTAGGTTAGAAGGAGAGGAGAAGTGAGGAGAAAAGGAGTAGGAGTAGACCACAATCCCCAAAAATTCACCGAAATTTAGCAAAATTTCAAGTTCAGTCCAAAAACTATAAAAACCAAAAAATTTTTAGTTCAAACGACACTTCTCTGTGTTTCAGTATCGTGGCGAGCAGCGACTGGTATCGTCGGGTTGGTATCGTGCAAAATAGAGCCTCAAAGCTTGTGCAGAAGTTCAAGAAGCAAACTAGATAGACCCAAGGTGAGTCCCCATTAAGATTTAATAGCTAAAACTCATCGAACATGCACAAACAAATGATTAAAAGGTATGCGCAGTATCGCAAGGGGGAAAATTTTTGAAGGTTTGCATTTTTTGTGAGAGACAGAGGCCTAGGAGTGAGGAGAAGGGTGAGAGGTGCAAGGGGTTATAAAAATTTTCAAGTTTGGAGACCTTTTGGCTTGAGTATCGCGATCGGTTGAGTTTTGGTATCGCGATACCAAAATTCCCTTGTATCGCGACACTCGCCAGAGGTGTCGTATCGTTGGATACCAGCCTTGGTATCGCGACACTATTTCTGTATCGCGACACTGAGTTGGTATCGCGATCGTATCCGGTCCCTGGTATCGTATCGTCTGGTACTAAAACTTGGTATCGCGACACCATTGTGGTGTCGTATCGCCTAAGTTTTTAGTATCGCGACCTCACTTTACCGGGTGGTATTGTATCGCTTGATACATTGGTATCGCGACACTACTTTGGTATCGCGATCGTACCCTCCCCAAGTATCGTATCGTTGGTTACTTATCTTGGTATCACGACACCGTAGTGGTATCGTGTCGCCAAGGTTTGTATCGCGATCGCGCTTATCGCGGTGAGATTGTATCGCCTGTGGTCTCTGGTATCGTATCGTCGGTCTTTTTGAGATCGTATCGTGTCCCTTGTGAGATCGTATCGTGTCTTGAGAATTCTGATATCGCGACACCACTGTGGTATCGTATCGTCTATTCATCAGGACAGTATCGCGACACTGTCATTAGTATCGTATCGCCGAGATTTTCAGGTATCGTATCGTGCATAGCTGAGGTGTCGTATCGTTTGTTTTCCGGGATAGTATCGCGACACCAGATTGATATCGTATCGTCTGGGTGTCTGGTATCGTATCGCATAGACCTCTGGTATCGTATCGCGGTCAGTGCAGTATCGCCGAGAGCAGTATCGTCAGGAAGTGGTATCGCCCAGATTAACCCCTTCTTTTGGCAGACAAATTGAGTCATTGGGAGAGCTACCCAAGGGGAATCTAAGAAGCATAAAGAGAGGCTTAGGAGAGTGAATGAACTTGAGGTCAGGAAGAGTTCTAAGTAGTCGAAGGAGTGTCATATCTTCAGTGGGAAGTGTAGCCCAAGCTAGCCATCACTCTACCTACGCTGAGACCTCTAGTGAGTCTGAGGAAGAAGTACCCATGGCTTCGGAAGACATGCAAGGTCCCACACCAACGAGAAGCTTCATGACTACTGTGGAGGGGGACTACCGTACTTCCTTGCAGTATGTGTCCACCAATGCCCAGGAGATTCCAATCTACCTGGATGGCTTAAATAGGTTTGTGGCCAGGATGGTAACTTCCCAGAATGCCACAATTGTACCCTGACCAGCTGTCAAATACGAAGGAGGTGCATATGTTGACAAAGTTGGCCAAATCTACATTGTAACCGAATTCCCGGAAAGGATCAATGAAAGAGGGGAACTCTTAGACCCTGAAAGCCTAGGAAGGACATAACCAGAAGAGTTTGTGACCACCCCTAGAGGCAGATCCCGAGTGTCACGTGTCTTGAGAGGTGACTTGATACCTCAAGACGACTATTTGTTAGAAGTCTATATGATTCACGGATCAAACTTATTGTTGCAAACCGATTCACCTGTTCCAGGGAGAGAAGAAAACCCCATGACATTCTATGAGCTGAAAGACCCGGATGACGAGACTAGACTCACATACCTGGATAAAGATCAAAGGAGGTATTGGCCTGTGAGTGTCTTAGACAGGTCTCGATTAAGATATATGGGTACACCTGTGTTTCCTCAGAGAGAGCAGGCAACAACCTCATAAAATCCATTTGGAAATCAAGAAGAAACAGAAAATACTGCATCAGGACAGACCAGCCATAGGAGTGTACCTAATCATGCTCACGTACAATTTGCCACGCCAGGAATACAAGCACATTATCAGACCCAACCAGGGATAGGAAATCAGTACAGACCACCGGTAAGACCACGACCACACGTAGGGGGGCAGCCTGGAATGCCACCAATACGACCAGCTGTCCCTATTCTTCCTGTGATGCCCAGACCACCTGAACCGATTAGAAGGCTGAGGCCTATTCAAGTGGCAAAGTGTGTACGAAACCCTTATGATGGATCAGGAGAACCCTATGATCACATTGCAGAATTCAAACAAGTCCTAAGAGCGGAACAAGTGGACGACTTCTTTGTACAGTATGAGGCGTTTGGACTCACCCTCATAGGAACAGCTCTGACCTGGTTCCAACCCTTAGATCCCAATCAATTTGGAAACATGGAACAATTTTTTCAAGAATTTATAGGAGAATTCACTAAGAGATGAATCAAACACAATTCAGCTTCGTTAATTCACAGCTTCAAACAAAATCCTAATGAAACGGTGAAGACTGCTGCCAGAAGGTTCAACTAGTACGTGGATAGATGCCATAGTGACAGAGAGACCGACTCAACAAAAAATGATTTCATTATTTTTGGATGGGCTCACTAACGGAACCTTAAGAACACTAGTGTACGTGAAAAGACTACAAATTTTGAGTGAGTGTCTTCAGGAGTGTATTGATTTGGAAGATAACTTGGCCGAGGACCTCAATAGCAGGTCCAGCCATACTAAATCGGACGATTCAAGGAGTACCATCTCTTCCAACTCCAGTCATGTGGAAGAATTAGCAGAGCTATTAGCCAAGAAATTAGGGGCTCAGGGGCAAAGAGCTTATCAACACCCAGCTCAAAGATTGCCTATGCTACGGAGATGTAGCTTATGTGGAGGAGATCACCTCACTCACCTGTGTGTTCGAGGAGGGGGTAGTGCACAACCAGCTTATCCATACAACAGGCAGCAACAACAAGGGACTTCTTGGTACTATCACATAGAACAGAAATACACTAATCACACTACTGAGAACTGTCCATTTAATAGGCAAACACGCCCTTTCCAACCACCTCAGTATCGACCGTATGGATATCCACCTAGAGACCCGAACAGAGAGATCCCAAGATACAACCCTTATCCAACACAGACGGGAGTACCTAGACCAATTGAACAGATACCATACCCACCACCACAACCAGTGCTAGGACCCCAACCGTCGCAACCTCAACAAGTAGTATCAGTAAAGTATGCGCAACCAGAAGAAAATCTAGAAAGAGCTATAGTACCAGCCACGACAATGACCCAGATAGAATCAACAAGCCTTGGATACGAAACCCTACCAAGTGAGTACTATCCGTATGAAGCCTACATGATGGAATACGAACCGGCATATGAGACTACATACTATGGGTATGAAGGCTATGATCAGACTTATGGAGCAGAGACTTCCACTCTAATGTATACAGCTCCTAAGGCACAACAACCCATGAGACCACCCAGTAGACCACCAGTACAGAGAGGACCATGCTATAGATGTGGAGGAGACCATTTCATTAGAGAGTGCCCTCGACCATACAACCCTCCACCACCTAGAATCTGGGAAGGATATTGCAGTGATTGCGGAAGGGAACATCTTTTTAGGGATTGCCCTAAGAACCCTGTAAAAAACCAAGATTCTGCACCAATCAATGTAATAGAGGTCATAGAAGGATCTGGAAGTGATAAGGAGTACACAGCGCCACTAAAAGCTATCACTAGAGCCCAAGCAAAACTACAAAAGGGAAAACCATCAGAAGAGGAAGAGAAGAACAATAAAATGCTAGACTCTGAGACTCAGGTAGGCGAGGATTCTGAGATCCCACGGGAAAACTCACAACATCTCAGAGTACAAAAATGGAAAGAAAGACGAGAAAAACTCAAAGAAAAATGGGCAAAAAATAAGAGTCAGGACAGAAGGAAGCAAACAAAGGAACGGGAGGAACACAAAGAACAAAGAAAACCTAAAGAGACCCCCGAATCACAACGAATCCATACTGAACGAGAAAAGCCAGGATCGATCTTAGCGGACCCAAAACCGGACGACTTGGATATGTGGTTAAAAGCATACCAAGCTAGAATCAAAATGGGACCGAACATAGAGCAACATGAAAAAATCTATCCTCAAGGGGAATTGGAAAAAGAAAGATTGACCATATGCAGAAAACTCATAGAAGTAGCACAAGCAACCCTAGAAAAGACTATCCCAACCCTACCAGAGACAAGGATTGCACAGGAACCTTATGAAGAATGCATCAAACCAAAGGATAAAGAACTTAGAAAAGAAGATTCCCAAGGTGAACAAGAGACAGCACAAGATGACCCTGTATCAACCATACCAGACTTAGAAGCAGATTGGCCCAAGGACTTGTGGGATAGAATCAGAGAAGAGCAATGGAAGAAGAATGGTGTCGATCCACCACCATTTGATGAAATAGATGTGGAAGACTGTCAACCCCATCCTAACCTCGAGGAAGTCTACGAGGAGGTCTCAAGACTCGATAGAGGTAGAGAGGAGACCATAAGCATTTCAACATTGCCTAATTATATGGGAGAGTACGAAAGAGAGTCAGTAATAATACGAGCACCCACGGTGCATGGAAAAGGAAAAGGAAAGGGAAAAGAGAGTTCGCATAACCTAACGGAACTAAAGAAAACCAAAGTGCAATGCCAATTGACGGTGGAAGAATTGCTTCGACTTAAACCCCAGTTATGGAAGCAAATGGCAGACTAATTAAAAACACGACCAAAGAATGGAGGATCAAAAGAAAAGGAAATGGAAAATAAGTCCACAATACAAGTTCCAGTCGATAAAGTAGGAGAGTTCAGTGAAGGGGATGAAGGGAATACCTGTTTACCTGTCATCTACAATGGGTACATGACCAAAGCTATGTTAGACACAGGAGCAGGGGTAGGAATTGCAACAAAGGAGATTTGGGAAAAGTGGGGAAAACCAGCCTTACGACCCACTCGCATGAAACTCCAATTAGCAGACGGTCATGTAGAAAAACCCTTAGGAATATTAGAAAGGATTAAACTAACCACTTGCGGTGTAGAATTTGAACACACACTAGCCATATGTAAATTCGAGAAAGCAAACAACTACGAGATGATATTAGGACGACCCTTCATGAGACAAATGCGGGTAGTACAGGATTGGGGCAGAGATTCATTATATCTACAACATCAAGGAAACACCACCAAGATAAATTTGCACACATTCGCTTATCGAGATGTCCCTCCATTACAATGGAATCCAGTCCACAAAGAAGAAGATGACCTATCCATTCACAGTGCTGGATCAAGTGATCAATCTTGGATGCACGAGGATGCCCAGTTATGGATGTGCAAAGAAGCAAAGAAGGAGGAGTGTAAAAAACAAATGTGGCCAATAGGACACCCTAACTATCGATCGATAGAAGACCCCGATTACATGCCTCAAATTTTTTCAGGTGAACTCTTCGAACCACATGGTTGGATGGAAATTCTAGCCACATTAGATGTGTGTGTGAATGAGGAAGTATTGACGATGAACGATTGTATAGACGAGGAAGGATATGACGTGAACCTCTACATGGTTGTCCTCCAAGAAGTAGAAGAAGGGGAAATTGTAGAGAAAGAGTGGAAAGAAGAGTACGAAAGCATAGAAATGGAACCAGAGTTTGATTCTGAGGAACAATATTTAAAAACTATGCAAAAAGAATCAAAAGAAAGACCAACAAAAGTCTTAGCAATCGAAACCATCCCAATAATACATGAGCATAGAGAGGACACGAGTAAAGTGGAACCGGAACCAGACCGTTTCGAAGTTCCATAACATTTTAAAAGATACGAAGTGGAAGAAAGAAAAATAGCCACTCAAATGCCTAAACGAGAGGCCCGGGATGGAGAAGCCTATGACAACAAGGAACAAACCAAGAAAATTGTTGTAACGATAGAAGACGGAGAAGAGAGGTGCACATATATTGGGAAAGATGTATCGGAAGAGGAAGAAGAGGATCTCATACGACTCATCCGAGAATATCGAGACGTGTTTGCTTGGACGTACAAAGACCTCAAGGGTGTAGAACCCAGCATATGCGCTCATCGAATCCCTATGACAACAGATGCAAAACCTTCTAAACAACGCCCTTATACGTATAATGAAGTTTACGCAGCAAAAATAAAGGAAGAAATTGACAAACTACTAGCGGCAGGATTCATTTATGAGATTGAACACACAGAATGGGTATCGCCACTAGTAGTAGTGCCTAAGAAAAACGGAAAACTAAGGGTGTGTATCAACTTGAAAAAGGTAAATGCAGCAACTATACGTGATAGTTTCCCATTACCCATCACAGACCATCTTTTGGAAAGAGTTGCCGGCAAGGAGGTCTATAGCTTCTTGGATGGATTCTCTGGTTACAACCAAGTAACTATTGCAACTGAGGACCAGCATAAAACCGCATTCGCGACTGAATGGGGAGTCTATGCATTTAGAGTAATGCCTTTTGGGCTCACTAATGCGCCAGCCACCTTCCAACGACTGATGTGTCATGTATTCAAAGAATTTTTGAGAAAAAGTATGGAAGTATACGTAGATGACCTTTGTACATACTCAAATCAACGACCAGACCATATACCGGAACTGAGAAAAATATTCAATAAATGTAGACAGTACAGAGTTTGCCTGAACCCTGAGAAATGTGTCTTCATGGTGCGACAAGGAAAAATCCTAGGACACATCGTTTCAAGGAATGGAATATCCACGGACGAAGAAAAGATTAAAGTTATCTTAGAGCTACCAAGACCCAAGAATGCAAAGGAAGTACAAGCCTTTATGGGACATTGTGGATATTACCGTAGGTTTATTCACATGTATGCCATAATAGCTAAGCCTTTATATGGTCTATTGACTCAGTTCACTTGGACAGACGAGTGTGAGAAGGCCTTCAACGAGCTTAAGAAGCGGCTGAGTACAACCCCAATTCTGAAATCACCCAACTGGAGCAAGCCTTTTCATATTCATGTTGATGCTTCGAACTATGCCATTGGATGTATCCTAGCTCAACCGGCTGACGAAGGGAAGCTTGACCATCCAATCGCTTATGCAAGTAGACAATTAAACCAAGCAGAAAGAAATTATACGACTACTGAAAGAGAAGGCTTAGGAATGGTTTATGCAGTGAAGAAGTTTAGACACTACCTCTTAGCCAACAAATTCAAGTTCTTCACAGACCATCAGGCTTTGTTGTATTTAGTCAATAAGCCTTGCAACACGGGAAGGTTGGTACGATGGTTCGTACTATTAATGGAGTTCGACTTTGAGGTAATAGTCAAAAAAGGAAACACACATGTAAGAGCAGATCACCTTTCAAGGCTAACGCATGGAGAACCACCTAGCGGAGTACCGGATGATTTACCAGATACGTATTTGTTTAATCTTGAAGTATGTCCAAAGTGGGCGGAACGACTAATTCCTATACTCACCCATGGCCCTCAACACTCAATAAATAAGGATAGCAAAAAAGAGATTCTTCAAACAAGAAATTTACACATTGTTGCTGGAAGCATGTATTATAAGGAACCCAACGGTGTCTTATTAAGATGTGTCGAGGAGGACGAACAGAAGCAACTAATTCAGCAAGCACACGTAAACAAGTGGAGAACCCATCAAGGGATGCATGGAACAATTCGAGAATTAAAAAGGTTAGGTGTATATTGGCCTGACATACCAAAAGACGTTCACGATTATGTAATTAATTGTGCAGAATGCAAAGAGACTATCCCGGAGGATCACATGTCCTTACCTTTTTCGACCATAGTGCCTAATTAGAGTAAAACATTAGTACAATTCCTCAAAACGAAAGAGCACGAAATAGGAGCTAGTTTAGCAAGAAAGTGATCCCTAGAAGAAATGAGCAAGGATTATGTGATAATGGGAAAACAATTGTTTAGAAGAGGAAAAGACAATCAACTCAAATTGTGTGTGCATGAAGGAGAATATCTTCCCATATTAGAGATGGCACACGCAGGAGCCGCTGGAGGACATTTTTCAGCAGACAGAACTGTCAAGATGATTCTCTTTGCAGGCTTGTGGTGGCCAACTCTACATATGGATGCGGAGACATATGTGAGAAGCTGCGAAACATGCCAGAGAGCGAAATATCCCATTCGAAGAGACGACATGCCTTTAAGACCCATGGTTTGTGCAAGAGCATTTACCAAGTGGGGTATTGATTTCATAGGACCTATCAATCCACCGGCAAAAGGATCACATGCGGAGTACATCATAGTAGCCACCGACTACTTAACCAAGTGGGTAGAAGCAAAAGCCACTAGAAAGAATGATGCTCAAACTACAACAAAATTTCTCTTTGAGCATATTTTCACACGCTTTGGACTACCGATTGAGATTGTGAGTGATCGAGGAACGCATTTCCTAAACGAAGTCATTGAGTCGCTAATGAATGACTTTTTAGTGATTCATAAAAAATCAGCCCCATACCATCCTCAAGCTAATGGACAAGCTGAAAGTTCCAACAAGGTACTATGTACTGTATTGACAAAGATTGTCAATAATGGAAGGTCAGATTGGGACAAACAATTGCATCATGCAATTTGGGCATTCCGAGTTGCATATAAAACGGCCATTGGAACCACACCTTTCAATTTAGTGTATGGGCAAAATGCAATTTTGCCAATTGACTTCTTAGTACCTACATTGAAAGTGGCCCAGCAATATGAGTGGAACGGTCATGAATTATCCCAACAACTAGATCAAATTGAGAAGTTACATGAGACTAGATTGCAAGCTGTAGCAGGCATTTATGCTGCTAAACGGAGACAGAAGGCATATTATGATGCACATATAAAAGACAAGGGACTTAAAGAAGGCGACCTAGTCCTAGTATACACCCTAAAACAACATGCAAAGAAGCTACAAAAACGCGGATATGGACCCTTGATTATAAATCGAATCTCTACTAGTGGTGCAGTCAATCTCGCCACACTAGACGGAGACATTCTCCCCAACTACATCAGTGGATGCAGAGTAAGACGATTCATGGAGCCCTTGACTGATCAAATGCTAGCGCGACTGGTAGGTGCTCAAAATAGGAAAAAGGAAGAAGAGCGAATTAGAGAGGAAGCTCGACAGGAAGCACTAGAACGCATTAGGAAACGGAAAGAGTGGATCAGGCAAAGAGATGAACGTTATCTCCAAGGCGAAGAGCCCATCCCTATGGCAAACTATCAGGTCAAAAATCATGATACAACGGGTATGTGTAAAACGCAACCTTACCTAAACCTAGGGATTGGAAAGGCAGAGTACAAATTGATAGATGCATTGATAGACTCAGGAGCAGGCCTTAGCTGCATGCGAAAGAGAATAGCAGACGAGCTGCAATTAGAATTGAATCCCACAAAAGCCCAATTAATAGGAATTGGAGGTCACACCATAGAATGTATTGGAACCACGAATGTATCCCTCCACCTAAGAAATTCCTCCATGGAACAAAGAGTCCTAGTGTGTGAGGATGAAGATTTGATAGAAGACTTCATTCTAGGACACGACTGGATCATTGAAACAGAGGCGTGTATCCATCTAGCTCAAGGTTATATTTCGGCAATCATAGGACATAAGGAAGTTTTCAGTTTATTAGGGGAGAAGCCTTTGCTCATACCACACGTAGTTAAAAATTCGGATAACAGTCAACAGACTACGAGAGAGAGAAAGCCCAACATTCACAGCCCATAAACCAAGCTAGAAGAGGAAAATCCTTCAAGTTCAACGATGCCAGTATCATCACCGTCAGTCGTGGAGAAGGCCGTCCTTCTAAATTTGGACTCTCAAGGACGTACTCAGCAAGCCAAAAGATTGCCATATTGGAAAACAACAAACCAGCATACATATCCGGGACAAACTAAATACAAATGGGTACGTAAAGATCGAATGAAGAATCAACAAATGACAACAACCATTCTTACGAAGGAGACGGGAAGCACCAAGCCAGCTTCACAGAAGTACATACCACAAGGATCATTGCAAGTATGGATTCCCAAGCCCTTGCTTGAAGCTCAAAGATCGGGACATCAGATATGGATTCCCAAAAAGGTCATACAAGCAGCTAAACAGGCTGTAAGGACAAAGGAGGAAATACCACATCAGACAAGGCAAAAGTCAACAACACATAAGAGTCATCAGAGAAAATCGAAGAGCAATGCCAAATTCACTTGGGCAATGGATAAAGCAAATGGAACACGAGCAGCTGTACGAATCGAGAAAACCAAGCGACCTCTCTCAGTGTTCTCAAAATGGATCTGGAAACCAAAGCTACCACGAGGAGCGGATGATCGAGGAGATAAAGCATCCGATTGCACTCATGTAGTATCTGATGCACCTCAAGTAAGCATGATAGGGCCGCAATACAGGGCCAAGCATTCGGCACAGGATGTACATTATCAAACTAGTGGTGCACGATCTCCAAGTGAGACTAGATCTTAGCTTTAACCTGATAGGAATGGACATACTATGTACATAAACTGTGCTTCGGCTATACTAATGATTGTCTTCTTTCAGGAAAAAATATAAAAAGAGGCGGTAAGAGATCTCACTCATGCAATAATGGGGAACGGAGTGACGAGCGACCATAATCACAACAATACACTGCATGGTCTCATAAAGGCCTTTCGAGCTAATGCACTTTTCCTTGTAAGTGCAGATGGCTTCTGAAGACTCTGAAGTTACAATCCAAGAAGAGGTCCAGGAATTTCCTCCCCAATGTCTTACGAAAGCAAAAGGGCATTGGTTCAGAGATGAGCAGCCAGTTGAGGAATATCTCTTCTTGGCCAACATAAAGATCATGGACACAGAGCATCACTTTCCGATCATGTCCCAGGACTTCAAAGTTTTACACGAACTGCCATCCACAATCGACATCATGAAGAAAGCAGGAATTCATAAGTATTTTGAACTACCTATCTATAAACCGGATTTCCAACGCTGTACACAAGTCATGAACACCCTACGACCAGCATTACATGATCCATTGGCACCAGAAGCCAATGTGATGGATAAGAATGGAGAATGGGTGGTCATTCAATTTTCCCACGACTTAATCAAAGAAGCATTTGGATGGGAAAAGGATGGTGTCAACACGGTCAAGGAAGAGAGTCGTGGAGCAAAAACAAGAACTTTCGTTGACATCAATAGGGTGGACATCGAAGAAGAAGTCAGATTGATTCACCAACACTTCTGCTTCCCGAGCATGAATAGATACACGGCCCCTCAAAAAATCATTGTGCAATTATTGTCTCATGCCATAAAACAGATAGGCAATCAGGTTAACCTCACACCCTATGTGCAAGAAAGATTATTTGAGGCAAAGAAGAAATGGGATAATAAGAAGTTCCTCAACGGAACTACTGCCCTAACAATTATGATTTACCACGCATTGGGCATGCGCGAGTACTTACAGGAGATGCCATCTTCAATGGAGTTGGCTCAATTTGTCAAAGCAGCTACTGTACCGAAACAGAAGAAAGGAAGCAAACAAGTAGAAGAAGCAGAAACGAGCTCTCAACCCCGAATGAGAGGCACAATGAGAGGCACAAAACGACCTCGAGAAGTCCAACAAGTAGAAGAGGAAGTATAAAAAACAAAGAGAGTACATGTACTTCCTACAACCACCACTCAAGGGACTAAAAAGATCACGGAAGAAGAATTAACTCAAGCACTGGAGGAGACTCACAAATATACAGAAGGACAAATTAATCTGCCAGTGCAGGGTCATCACTATCAACAGTCACGACAAGCTACAGACCCGAGAAGCAAGCTCACAAAAGTCCACAGATATCGGGAAATCGGTTTGGATAATACTAGTTCATCCTCAGACGCCAAAGAAGAACCAAACACTTCGTTATTAAATATAGATATTCGTAGTGAATCGAAGGATGATGGCCAGTGGGCCAAATTAAATGAAGTAGACTATGGCGAAGACCAAGAAGGCCACAAGGAAAAAGCTCAATCACCACTGGTAGACCAAAATACAACCAACAAGAAGACACGAGAAGAAAAAACAGCACCCCATTCAACCAAAAGATGCCTCCACTACCCACACCAAGGAGGGCAAATCTGATGATGAGGAACATTTAATGATATCAGAGGATAAGCCTCAGGAAGAAGGACAAGAAGACGAAGAACCCTTCACTCCACTAAGGGTTGTGGCAGAACCATCCCCCATGGATGTAACTTTTCAGGGAAGTGCCACTAAAACTACCGTCTTAAATGAAAAAGCAGACGAACCACAAGTACAACTAAAGGTCCGACAACCACATAATGAAACGATCCACGTCGAAAAGGGACAAGATGTACATACAGGAGAAACCCCAAATGTACCAAAGACATGGCTGAATGTTGATATAGCTCAGCTCAAGCCTGTGGTGCAGGATATGATTCGAACTGCACTAGACACTCAACAATTGATGCTTGATGCTGATGAAGATTACGACCAAGCCATGCTCGAAAAGCAGGAGTTTCAAAAAGAAGGTATGAATCTGGCTAAAAAATTATCAGAAGCAGAAGCTCAAGCTTTAAAGAAACACGAGGAAATAAAAACGACCAAAACACAATACAGAATATTAGAAACGGAAAATGCCAAACTAAAAGAGCAAGTTTTGGAGCTCACGAAGAAACTAGACATGACCGAAAAAAGAGAAAACAAGGATCCATGCTCGTAGTAAGGTACTCGAATCACAGCTCAAGGTGAGTATGGAGGAAGCAGACCACTTAAGGGACAGGAACAAGGAGCTCATGACAGCTCTCATCAGTGATCAACCACCGGCAGATACTGATAAATCAAACGAGGATATAAAAGAAATGGAAGAAAAGATAACCAAGATGGCAGATCAGCTCAAACAGGAGCAAGAAATCATTGCTGATTGGGAACAAAGGTATATGAATGACACTGCAGCTCTACGCAAGAAATGGAAAAAAGCAGAGAATGATTATTTCCAACAGTGCAAAGAAGACACAGATCACATGAACATAGTTGCACAGGAATTAATCAAACATCAGGAAAAGATTACAAAGGCTGAAGACGAACTTAAGAATAAGGATGAAATCATCAAACGGCTTTAGGAGCAGATAGAGCTAAAAGGAAAGCAGGGGACACCAGTAGTTCCACATGCTGCGGAGGCTGCTGTGGAGACTGAGGTACGTCCTCTCTCTCCCCCCTCATACCATTCACCGATAAAGCAGGCTCAGGAGGTCCACATTGATTATAATAATCGGGACATTGCAGAATTAAGCCGACCAGAAAGGGCACTACTGGTGTCCCAGCTCACCGCTGATTTTGAAGATCAAATTATCCAGATAATGAAAGAAGCTCAGATAGAAAACAAACAATTAGATCAAATTTTGAAGCCATTCAATGTACCATACGGTCTACTTAAAGAACAGACGCGGATGTATATAAAGTCTGCAACGAACAAAGATCCGGACCACAACCTTCAATTCCAGCATGACACTTTCAATTATACTCAAGAGGAATTTGAGAAGGCGGATCCAATATGGAGGCGACAAATTTTGGAGAAGAATCCGACATTGCGGGTACAGTGGGAAGCATCACCATATGCACTTCAAGTAAATCCATCTTTTTGTCCTGTACCCCGCAGACGCTCTTGGACGCAATTTTGGGAAGGACAGCGTCAAGGCAATATCAATAATCAGTGGCTTAACTATCCGTTACTACCTAGTCCGCCACATAATTACCTACCTACAGAAGAATATATGGTAAAAACAATGGAATTTTGGATTGCAAGATATGCTACAGTTCCGGATTTAGCTGTCAAGATGACCAACAAAATATTCAGCATGCTCATTACAGTGTTGAAGGTGTTCCAACATGCTAAATATACATTCTTGAATTTCATCGGCATTACGCAAGGGTCTGAGGCTCTTATTTTTGATTTATCGACCATTCCGAGCCGCCTCACCCTCATGGCCTATTACTCTCGTCTCATGTTTTTGCCATCGACATATATGCAAACTTTCGAAGAAGCATTCTTTACAGGCTTCTTTGAGATTGATTCAGAAATTTTTGTTAAAATGACTTCCAACTTGAATGCAAGACTGGTGGCCTACGAAACAAGTTTCTTTGCTGATCATAGACAGGCGCCAGAAGACGGAGTAAAGTCAAAGCAATGGAAGGAATTCATACATACATACGTCGCCACAGAAAGCCTGTCGAGGACGACAGAGTTCAGAAGGAGGGACGTGTAGAGGGGCAATCAAGCAAAAAGAAAAGAAGAAGAAAATCAAAGTCTAAGACGGTGCAATAGATACATATCTCTGCAGGAAGCCCCGCAGGGGCGCATTACCCATCTCTGCACAGAGCCCCGCAGGGGCACGCATCAGGCAAAAAGAGAAATCATCCAGGTCATGCACGGTGGAAAGAAGTAAACAGCCTCAAAGCAATACAACAGGGTCAGATGTGTGCAACCAGGACAAATCAGAGGACCAAAAGCTAGAAAGGGGAGAGGCTGAAAAGTTTAAGAGGGTGACTAAGAACAGCATATTCCTAGTCACTGATGGCGTGCGTGGCAACCCAAGTCAACAGGCAAGACAAGTGCAACAGGCTCTCGAGTAGTAGAGCTTGAATCAAGAAGGCCATCGAATCTGCATGTCTGTTTAACTACAGGCAACACTGACCAAGGGGAGCGTGCGGAGAAAAGCTGAGCGCCTCTAAAACGTAATGCAAGATCAAGAATCAGGCAACACTGACCATTGGACGCGTGCGGGAAGCAAAGTCTGTCAAGGGACGACAGAGATGAAGAGGGGGAGAGTGTTGCAGAGCCAAAGAGCGCACAAAGCAGAGAAAAGACGGGCCCCAAAATTTTTCTGATTTGGACTACATATTTTTGTATCATATTCATTCTTGTAATATATTTTCCCTTGTAAATGCACTAGAGGAGTCCTCTAGATGCATCCCCACAGAAAAGTAGAGATTACCCATGTACAATAGTAGGAAATTAGTCTCTTAGTGAATAAAGTGTCGGTCACTTGTGTGAAAGGACCAAACTTAGGGCTCATGTATATAAGTCACTTTGTGACTCTTTGTAAAAAACTCTTGCCATTGTGAACAAAGAGCTCTTCAGAATTTTCGAGTTTGCCTCTTTCTTGCTGATTTTGATCTTCATTTTGTTGTTGTATGTGTGTGTGATACTTGAAATGCAGGTGTAAGATTGTTGTCTACCCCTTCCCCTTTGTTTTGAGCTGCTGTAGTGCGTGTGTAAGCTAGAAGAAGCTGTGGCGCGGGTATTTGTAATTCCCGTCATTTACTGTTTTTGCCATAACTTGAAGCAGAGTGGTCAGAATTGAGTGAAACCACCACCGTTGGATGCGTCTCGCCGAGAGCTTCGAAACGAGTACCCTATTGCCTATATTCGGAGTTCTGGGCTGGGAGAAAACCTCAAAATACCAAAACTGCTGAAAAGAGGCTTGCGGCAACACTTTCAGTATTTCAGTAGGTGTGAGAGGTAGTAGTCTTTTCTCATGCATGATTAGCTAAACCACTTCATTTTCCATCACGTGTGCACACGTCTTCATACACTTGGTAAGTCGTTCTTTAGGATTGACATTTAAATGTGTGTTAAAGATCCCACTATATGCACTTGTGTGGCAATTGAGGTATAGTCTCATTGGCACAAGTCCTTGAGTCATATTGGCTCAAGTACACACATGGGTTGATGGGACATGAGAGAGAAGTAAGTTCAATAAGTTTAAGGTTTAAACTAGGTAATGACTTCTTTATGAGAAGTCAAAATCATAAAAGTTTAATGGTATATTGATTTTATGTAAATCAATAGCCATTAACTTTTGTGCTTTTTATATGTTGGCTTAATTCAAAAGCCGACAAAATTCAACTTAGGAAGAGGAACTTTAAACTTCGAGTCCTACTTATGGACCACCAAGTTCCATTATACCCATGGCATGCCTGATCAACAAGGCCACGCACTTAAGCTTCAAATCCAACAAAGTTTCTCTTCTTATTAAACCATAAATGGTAGTAATAAGAACTTGGATTGAAAAATCCAAAGGAGAAAATAGAAGCTTATATGAGACCCTACAAACATGGGATAATTTTTCATTATGAACGATGTTAAGAAGTTCAGAAGAACTTCAACATTTGATCATTAAGGACAATGATCACATTAAAAGGGGGAAGAAAATGACATATGTTAAACATCGCTTGCCATCAGAAGCGCGTTTAAACACCTATTCGGGTTCTTGGGAGTGGAAGGGGTCTATTAAACAGAGGCCCTATGCTTGATTTTCCCAAAATAACCACTTCATACACAACAATATACTAATGTTCAAGAACTCTATCAAGAATCTGTTTACGCTTCACAATCTTACTATCTGTAATCGGACTCTTCCAAAGCTTACCGAACACATTCCAGTTAATGCTCTCTCAGCGTACAGTGCAGACAATATTCAGTACCGTAATACAAGATTACTTTTGTCTAGCTTAAAGAAGTGATCCAACACAAACTAACGTACACAACCGAATCAATAACAGTAACTCAATCTGTACCGTGCAGGTGCGAATAATCCATCAGAACAGGAGATGCAGGATGATTCAGAATTCTCAACCATACAGTACTGAACTGTCATTACTGGAGCATGGGCTTCATCAAACAACTTACAGAACATCAACAAAACGGAGAGACACAACAGTACGCAACATTATCAAAATAATCACAACGGAAACTACACAGAACGATTCGCTCAGACAGACAGTCTGGCAATCTTCTAATCGTCTAGGTAAATCACAAACCGAACAGGTATTGATAAACACACAAGACAGCGATGAGAACAGAATACTTAGAATTACTCAACGCACACCACAACAACGTTACAGATCAATCACCCAGACAGACAGTCTGGTGATCCCATTGAGCGTCACCGAAGCGTCTCTTTTTCATTGATTTATAAAGATTACAAAACATCTTTGTAACAATCTTTTGTTCGTGCGGAATATGAAAAGATTCAATCTTTACAATTGCCAATCCGACGGCCAACTAACATTGGCACGCACAGTGGACTCGAACCCGCAGGTATACAAAAAAGCTTAGGGCTCATCTACTATCCCTTCTAAATACATTGTTCTGGCTAATCTAAATGTCCGGGCAATTTTCTTCTTAATTGATTCTAACATCTGCTTCAAAATGTCTGGTTCTATCAGCTGAGCGTCTGTACGTACTGCACTTAAAGAAACAACCTGGGACATCAAAACTTCTCCTTGAGTTTGCAGAAAAGCTTCTTGTAAATAGAACTCAATCGATAGAGCCGCATCTCTGCTAACCTTCATATCTGCTATCTGTTTATCAATTTTGGAGAGTCTTTCTTTCTGTACATCCAGTTGATACTCCCTTCTTTCTATCTCCTGATTCTGAAATTGGATTGTCCTGTAATAGGCGTCGCGCTCTCGACGGGTACTTGCGATGTCTTTCTGTAATTGTGCCTCCCCGATCAATTTGCGTTTAAAAATATTGATTACTTCAAATAAATCAGACTTGTTTCTCTGAGTTCTTCATTAGTCTTCTTAAGCAAATATGCCATCTCTTGTACTTTCTGTACTGCTTCATTTAGTTATTGTCTGGTTTCTTCTAACAGATTGCCTAAAGCTATACGTGCATCCTCCTTGTCTTGGGCTAATTGTTTCAAATGCCTATTTTCAGCCTCTACAGCGCACAATAAGTCTTCCTTTGTTCTGATTTCTGCCAAGACAACATCTCTTTGATTGATAATTGTCTCCTGGTCGGTAAATCGGGCTTGTAGCTCCTTAATCTGTTCACTTAAATTATGATTTCCTACTTTGACTTCAGCGAGTTCTTCCTGGAGTGGGCTAATATCGGCTTCCAGAACATCCACCTTATGTTGTAATTCATCCCGGATGTTATCTGCCACTTCCTTTATTTGTATAGGTAGTTGTTGTGATAACTGGATCAGCATTTGACCCATGGATGCTAGCTCAGAAAATACAAGGAGTGAAGGAAGCGAAGGATGAGAATGAGGCTGAGATGAAGAGGCTGTGAGGAGCTGATGGGAATTTGGTGGTGAGTAATTTGGTGATGAGGATGAAGAAGCGGTAGGTTCCTCAGTGACAATGGGTGGGACAGGGACAATGGGTGGAACAGGTGGAGAACTTAGAAGAACAGAGTTAGGTTCAACTACCTTTTCAGTGGTTTGATACGTAGTATCCTCACGGTCGGCAATTGTATATTCCACTGCTCTAATCAGTTCTTCGAAAACTTCTTTAATGATAGGTTCTCCATCATCTTGCTTTTCCTACTCAGATTGCTGTTTAGAATCTTCTTTTGACGAGCTCGTTTCAGAATCGGTGGTAGCATCCTGTTCTTGTTGCTTTTCTGAAGAAGACTGCGCGGATGAGTCATGATGCATTGATGTTGCAGTGTCATGGAAGGTTTCTTCTTCCTGTCCTTGTTCTTCTTTGTCATCTACTCTATCATTTGCAGCAGAACCCTGTACTTCAGTGTCAGATGAACTTATTCTAATTCTTTTCCGGCGAAGGAGTTGGAAAATCTCTTCGTCATCCTCTTCATCATCGTCCAATATTTGTGCAGACTCTTCATGGTGCAGAACGGGTCCTCGGGGTGGTGGTTGTGCTGCTAGAATGGTCGGAAATAGAAAAAATAGGATGTGCGGCAGTCTCGACCTTGGCATATCTCCCTTATTGACCTGTTTGATGATTGAAACGCATTCTTTGTGAATGCGGCGGAAAAAGTATGATGCAAAATTTACAGGCTCTCTCGCAGCCATATCTATTGCAGAATAGAAAGGCCGAGAGATTCCATATGTGCGCTTTTGCAGATTTAAGATGGCAACTAAAAATTGGAGTGCTGATCTTTCAGGCTCGGGGCGACAGAGTATTGCATATTCATTGGATGAGTGCCTAGGGAATAATTGATTCATTGTGGCAATCGGTAGATTTGGGCCATTTTCCATACCTTGCAGAGAGAGCCGGAATGCATCAGAGAAGGTTTGGAGAGTGATTACGGTACGGGATGGCAGGGAAGTGATAGGCCAACTCTGCTGTGTAGCAGGTGTGGCAGCGATGGCGGCGATGATTTTAGAGAAAGGGTGGCAATCCACTGAATGCCAAGGCAATTCAACGAAATTGGCCAACTCGCGGATGCGCAGGAACTCACCTACATCAACAGGGAGTCCTTCATAGAAGGCGACAAAGTTTGCCAGAGCTTCCATGATGCACAGATAAGCAAGCACGATAACACAACTGCGCAGGGTATACAGAGAGCACAAGCACACAAATCACGCAAACACAATAGCGATTAACAGTGAAACAAAAAAGGTTAAGTAGATACTTGATACCGAGAAGCAATTAAATTCGTTAATCATCGCACGATATTGAGATGATAACTTCATAACTGCAGTGTGCATGCATGAGCAGAATCGATAATGTAGGGCGGTTGTTGATCATAATTAGGTAGCAAAACGAGGATATTTACAGACTTATTTTATTAAGCACGCAAAAACAAAAAAAGAAAATAAATAACATGAAAAGATGTCGAACACGTCAGCGAGAGTCAGATGCTTGATGATACGGCCGCAACTTTGAACCATTGATGACTTTCGGAAGAGGAATTCCGATCAAAGTAGTCAACCGAAAAGTAGCTGGACCTACTTGTTCAGTAATCCGGTAGGGACCAAACCATCGTAACTTGAATTTTCCAGCCGAGCGATTTGATTTTGCATTATAAAATAACACAAGCTGTCCTATCTTAAAAACTGGAGTTTTAAGATACCGGTCATGAGTACGAGCTTGTCTTAACTGCACTTCCTGAATAGTCAGAAAACTTTCCCAGCGATGCTCATCTAGTTCTCTGAGTGTGTCCAACCGAAATGGCAAGGACTCTTCCGGTAACAACTTCTGAGTGATGGCCACACGTAAACTAGGAATAACAACTTCCATTGGAGCTATGGCTTCCAGTCCGTAAGCCAGTTTGAAAGGGGTTAGTCTTGTTGCTACCTTGTATGAAGTTCAGTATGCCCATAATACTGTAGGTAACAGTTGATCCCATCTTTCCGGTGATTCTATAATCAGTTTCCGAAGCATAATCAACAAGGTTTTGTTTGTACTTTTAGCTAAGCCATTAGCACGAGGATAAGCCAAAATGTTGAAAAACATCCTTCATTAAACACTTTGCTACCGAAACAGTCGTAGTAGACCGTAAAGCCCAGGCTTCTGCCCATCTGGTAGCATAATCTATACATGTCAGAATGTAGTGGTTATTACTGAGTATTGTTGGAGGTGTAATTGGCCCAAAAAAGTCAAGACCCCACTTCTGGAAAGGTTCTAAAGGTAAGACAGATTGTAGAGGGAAAAAATGGCGTTGTAACGGTTGTCCAGACCTCTGACAATTATCACATTGTTTGACAAACTGAGATACATCCCTGTACATAGTAGGCCACCATAGTCCACTTTGCAGAATTTTTCGGTACGTTAAATCTGCTGCAAAATGCCCACCGGAAGGTATTGAATGTGCCAAAGCTATAACTGAGTTACTTCATGTGGGGGAATACAGCGAAGTAAAACTCCAGTGCGATCCATATAATACAACTCTCCAGCAATCAACCGAAATTTGCGACTGTAAACTGCAATTTTCTTACGCATTGTAGGAGAAATCTGAGCAGGAAGACATCCATCAGTAAGAAAAGTTAATATCTGATCATAATATGTAGATGGCATAGGGGGTTCTGCAGATTCATCATCAATTGGTTTAGTAACATAAATCGCGGGTGTGGTGTCATCTACATCGATCGGAGCTTCACCGGAATCTAAGCGAGAAAGGAAATCTGCTAATACATGTGAACTGTCGGGTCGATGAATTACTTCGTAATCAAACTCTTGTAAAAGTAGAACCCAACGCGCTAATTGACCACCTAAATGCTGTTGCTGTACCAGATAGACAAGTGCAGCAGGATCTACATGAAAAGTAAATTTGCGGCCAAGTAAATAGTGCCTGAATTTCTTTACAGAATACACTAAACCCAGACATTCTCTTTCAGTTACAGAATAATTCTTTTCTGCAGGAGCAAGTCTTCTACTCGCATAGTAAACAGGCCGGAACCACTTATCAGTTTGTTGCATTAAAACACTGCCGATGGCGATATCTGATGCGTCTACAAAAACATGAAATGGGCGTTCCCAATCAGGAGGTTGTAGAATTGGAACCTGCGTTAATAAGCTTTTGAGACGATCGAATGCAGTTTGACATTCCTGAGTCCAAACAAACTGTCGAGGAGTACTGGTTATTAATCTATTGAGAGGTATTGCCAGATGAGCGAGCCACCGTAAATGTCGACCATGCCACCTGACTTGACCCATGAATCGCATGACTTCTTTTGGCGTAGTAGGCACAGGTGCTTGTAACACAACTGCAATTTTATCTGGATCGACTTGTATGCCTTGTGCAGACACAATATGGCCAAGCAGCTTACCACATGAAACCGCAAACACAGACTTGTTTGGGTTCAGGCAGAGTCTGTATTCACGACACTTCTCAAAGCAACACCGTAAATGATACAGGTGTGCTACCATCTTACCAAATAAAGAGAAATCATCTAGATATACTTGCATGAAAGAAGTAAGATATGGGGAGAAGATTTCCTGCATACATCGTTGAAAAGTACTAGGAGCATTTCTTAATCCAAACCACATAACAGTACAAGCAAAAACACCCCAATTGGTAATGAATGCTGTTTTGGGTATATCTTCCTCAGCCATTCTGACCTAATTATACCCACTATATCCATCCAGAAATGAATACATTTTGTGCCCAGCCACTCTATCCAGCATTGTATCAAGAAATGGAAGAGGAAACGGATCTGGCACCATAGCTGCATTCAGTTTTCGGTAATCCACACATATGTGTAGCTGCTTATTCTTCTTAGGGACGATAACAATGGGTGATATCCACTCAGCATGTTCTATTGGAACAATGAATCCAACTTTTAATAACCTATCAAGCTCTGCCTTTACCTGTGCTGCGTAGTTAGGATTCATCCGGTAGCTGGGTTGTTTAATTGGTTTTGCTTCTGGTTTAAGTACAACTCGATGCTGATATATGCGAGGATCGAGACCCTTCATGTCACGGTAATCCCATGCAAAAACATCAACGAACTTACGAAGTAACTAGATCAGATCTGCTTGAAATACTTCAGACAATCCTTCCTTTATTTTGACAGGTCGTGGATTAACTTCATCCCCTAAATTATATGTGATCAACTGATCTTCTGGAACATAGAATTGACGAGGTATTTCTGAATCATCGACTGATTGTAAAAGCTGTTGTATAGCAGTTTCATCCTTAGCAGCAGTATTTTCTGTTTCTACTTCTTCGGTCACAGGCATCACCGTACAAACTGCCGGATTCCAGTGATCTACAACAGATTGTAAATCAACAGTCCCTAAGGAAATTAAATCTATGTTATTCTTCAAAAATTCTTCTTCTTCGTCGGATAGACCATCTAGCATGTGAACTGGTTCTGCCACATAAGGTCTAGCATGTAGTTCACAGGGCTGAATAGCATCTAATTTTACAACATATTTTCGGCTATTGTCTTTGAAAGTGAGTTCCTGTGCGGACCAATCCTGTATAACCTTAGCTTTTTTCAGCCAAGGACGGCCGAAAAGAAGGTTATAATCAAGACTAGACTCTGGTAGTTCTAGAACTATGAAATTCATCTTAAAAGTGGTTCCCTACAAAGTGATTGGCACATTCCGTACGAGTCCTACTAGATGGACTCTGGATTGGTCGGCCATTCTAACAAAAAACTGCACAGGTTCAATTTCGATCCATCCTAACTTTTTACAAAGTGCTCCAGTAGCTATGTTTACACCGGAACCACCATCAATTAATACTTGAGAAATTTTATGATTTTTGTACCATATCGTAATTAAACGAACCGAGTGATCCACCGTAGATCAGTTTCTGGTTGTAATGTTGTCGTTGCTGGAATGCAGGCAGACTCAGGACTGAACTGTTGCTGAAACTGTTGTCAAACTCCTGGTACTAATGCAAGTAATTGGCCAAGAGAGAGAGTAATGGATGCTTTAGATAAAATCTCCCATGCTTGATCTGCTTGATTTGTATTTTTCACCGATTTTGAAGACGATGCGTCGGTTACTGGGATTGACTCTTGCTCTTGTGCAGTTTCTTTTGACAGAGGAACTTGTGTCACCGGAATAGGATCTGGGAACACTGGAGGTTCTGTGGTGGTCCACTAAGTAGCTTTGTCATACATTCTTTGCTGTTCTCGGATGCCTGGTTCAAATATTTCAGTTGCTAGTTGTAGTGGCTTACCGGATCTGGTCTGAACTACTGCAACTTGTGTTTCTATTGGTGTGATATGAACCATATTTGTAATCGGGTTCTGGCGCTCCTTCTTCCTTTGATCATATTCAGCCGCATCTTTACAAAATCTTCGAATGTGTCCTAATTCACCACAGAAATGACAACGAGGAGGTGGCAAAGCATTACCTTCTTGTGGTGGACCTGTTGGAGATGGACGTCTGCGGAAGCACGCGAACAACACAAGGAAGAAGAAGAAGCTTGGAGCACAAACACACAATATTGAATGTATTACTAGAGAATGTACAAAGATAAGTAGCCTTTTAGGGCAATAGGCGTATATACAAGCCGGGGGAAAAAAACCTCCTAAAGAGGGAAAAAAGTGCCCCGGTGGTCCTAGAGTGTTCACACACATCACTACCTAAATATATCAACAAATCCCCCCTGGGAGTGATGCGGTGAACAAGGAGCTGGCACTCATGTATAAGGAAGTGCCAAGCTATGTGGAAATCACTCCACAAAAGGAAGTAAGCCCAAAGCTTTGCGGAAAGCTTCAAACTTCTCCCTAGGCAGAGCCTTCGTGAAAAGGTCTGCAATGTTCTCCTGCGTGGGCACATATGCCAAGCTGATCTCCCCAGCAGAGAACCTCTCCCTGACATAGTGATAATGCACCTCAATGTGCTTAGTGCGAGCATGGAACACAGGGTTCCTCGCAACTGCCAATGCGCTCTGACTCTCAGTGAAGATGGTGGTGGAAGAAGACTGGCCAACACCCAAATCAGCAATAAGGCGTCTGAGCCACACATGCTCAACAGTCGCTGTGAAAGCTACCCTATACTCAGCCTCACAACTGGAAGTGGCCACAGTAGGCTGCTTCTTGCTCAAGCAAGATATACATGAGCTACCAAGCATGAAGCAAAAACCACTGGTGGACACACGAGTGTCATAGCAACCAGCCCAATCTGAGTCAGAAAAAGCATGCAAATCTGGCGGTAGTGATCCCCCCTTGGGATAAAACAACCCAAGTAGCCGAGTACCACTCAAGTAGCGAAAGATGCGCTTAACCGCTTTCCAATGCGTAACTCCTGGGCAATGCATAAACCTGCTCATCTATGAGACAGCAAACTAAATATCTAGCCGAGTAATGCATAAGTAAATCAAGCATCCAACAGCCTGCTGATAGAGAACAGCATCAAATGCATCTCCAACATCATGAAGACTCAATCGTAAACCTGTCTCCATAGGAGTGGCAATAGGCTTACAGTCTTCAAGGCCAAAACGCTGCAATAATGTGTCAATATATTTCGTTTGACACAAAGCCATTCCACCATCAACGTGCATAAACTAAATGCCCAAATAGTGATGCAAATGCCCCAAATCAGACATCTCAAATGAGGCATGCAAATCAGCCTTAAAATCAGCAATATGTGTCTCAATAGGACCAGTGAGCAGCATGTCATCAACATAGACAACAATGATCAGAAGCACATCATTAGCACGTTTAACATATAAGGTGCTTTCAGTTGGAATGTTCTCAAAACCATGTGCAATCAGATAGGCATGTATCTTCTCATACCAAGCACGTGGTGCTTGCTTTAAACCATATAATGCCTTCTTTAACATGCAAATCTGGTTTTCATGCCCTTTCTGCACAAAGCCACGGGGCTGAAAAACATACACTTCTTCATGCAAGTCACCATTCAAAAATGCTGCTTTAATGTCCAACTGATGTACATTCCAACCATGATGGGCTGCAAGTGCACAAATGCTCCGAACAGTAGTCATACGGCATGTAGGTGCAAAGGTCTCATCAAAATCAATGCCTCTTTCCTGTGCATAACCCTTTGCAACAAGCCTAGCCTTATACCTGTCAACTGTACCATCAGGTTTACGCTTCAGCTTGTATACCCACTTAGTGCCAATGGCCTTCTTGCCAGGAGGCAAGTCACATAAAGACCATGTACCATTCTTCATTATAGCATCATATTCAGATTGCATAGCAGCCATCCAATTTTCTAAATTTTGTGCTTCATCAAAAGAAACAGGCTCATTCTCATCACAGAGACTAGATGCAGCCATAGCATAGCAATCTGATGCAAAGGAGGCACTATGAGAGCCTGAACGAGTACGATATGACAAAGGTGCATCTAATTTGCTGTCACGCAAAGTCTGCACCAGCCATTTTGGCATAGTTTTTGCCTGTTCAATATCAGCTCTCTCATCAACAAGTGCATCTCTCTCATCAACAAGTGCATCATGTAAATCTTCATCAGAAATGGAATGATCTGCATCATCATATGAAACCTGCAAAGGTTGAGAAGTTGCCTCATTAGGACCAGCACTAGCCTGTCCACCTATAAAAAGAGGCATCAAAGTATCATACATGTCTTTGGAGCTAACAGATGTCTCCTTAGTACATGAAAGCAATGGCTGAATAGCATCTTCCACAAAGACAACATCACGGCTAACCAGAATGCGTTTAGTCTGTGGATGATACAGACGATAGCCTTTACTTTCATAACTGTACCCAAAAAAAATACATTTTACTGCCTTATCATCCAATTTTTTGCGATGTTGTTCAGGCACTAATGCATATGCCAAACAACCAAAAACACGCAGATGAGCAACAGATGGCTTGCGGTCATGCCAAGCCTCATATGGAGTGATAGACTGCAACGCTTTAGTGGGACACCTGTTCAGTACATATGTTGCACACATGACAGCCTCAAGCCAGAAACTATGTGGTAAAGCCTGACTTTTGACCATGCACCTCGCTATCTCCATGAGTGACCTGTTCTTTTGTTCAGCAACTCCATTCTATTGAGGTGTATACGGCACTGTACATTGGTGTTTTATCCCACGTTCAGCCAGAAATGCATTAAAATCTGAAGACATATATTCCCCCCCTCGATCAGAACGGAGGGTGCCCATTTTACATGCTGACAGATTTTCAACCAAAACCAAAAACTGTTTGAAGCACATGAACACTTCGGACTTTGCTTTGAGTGGATATACCCATGCATGCCTGGAAAAATCATCAATGAAAGTCACGAAGTAAAGGTAATTTCCAAAAGAGGGTGTATGCATAGGACCACAGACATCACTATGTACAAGCTGCAATTTCTGCGTAGCCCGAACTGAACCATCTTTTGGAAAGGAAGAACGCTGCATTTTGCCCAAAATACAGCCTTCACAAACATGTTTTCCAGGTGCCTCAAGTTTGGGCAAAGAGGTCACCATTTCACATTTCTGCACGCGTAACAAACTAGCACAATTCAGATGACCAATACAGCCCACGACATAAAATGCCAGAAGCAATAATCACATCGCCATTTGAGAGATCATGGACTGTACACCTGTCATCAACGAATTTCACAACCAAGCCAATCTTGGCTAATGCAGAAACTGATAACAGGTTCTTTTTGATCCCTGGCACAAATAAAGCATCTGACAAAGTGAAAGAACTACCATCAGCAGTAGTCAGAATGATCTTACCAACTCCCATAACAGGATAAGAGGAGTTATTGGCGCATGTGACAGTATTCCCTGTAGGGGTAGGCTCGAGTGAAGAGAAGTAACTGTGCTGCGAGGTAATATGTTTGGTCGCCCCACTATCAAAGTACCAAACATCTGAGTCTACTGCAGACATGCACTGATCATGAGAAGATGGGTCAAAACTGCAGACAGTAGTAAACTCCCATTCTTCTTCCTGCACAAGATTTGCAGACTTTGTTTTTGGTGTAGAGGCCTCTGCAACAACCATTCCAGCCTCTTTCTTCTTTGCCTCTTTAGCAGCCAGTTTTGGACAGTTCTTTATAATATGATCATTTCCTTTACAGTACTTGCAGAACAATTTTTGCTTTTCTGATTTCTTCTCATCTTTATCCTGGTTCTTCGATTGTGTAGCATTTGCATATTTCTGCTTACTAGTAGAAGAGCTCCATTTTCCTTTGCCCTTCTAACTAGCCAGGAAAGCTTGATCTGCAACACGCATAATGGACCTGTTCTGCCTGGACTGATCTTCCTGCAACAGAACAGAGACTAATTCCTCAAATGACAAGGCATTCGGATTGCCTTTCATCATCAACCGAAGAGTAGAGGCAAAACTCTGATATGAATCAGGAAGACCATTCAGAACGGTCTGCACAAGTGAGCTATCTGGTATAACCTCATAAGCAAAAATCAATTGTTCCTTCAGGTCTTTGATCTTTGTAAGAAAACTGTCCATAGAATCATCTTCATTCATATGCTCACTCTCCAACTGTTTTCGGAGGTAAGCAACACGAGCCTCATTCCTAGCCTGGTACAAAGTGGTAAGTGTATCCCAAGCATCCTTTGCTGTTCTGCAAGAGCGAATGTGAGGAATAATGGCACGTTTGACAGACAAAGCTATCAATGCATGTTCCTGGGCATCTCTGCCATCCCAACGAATCTGCTCTGCAGTATTGTTTTGATCTCGGAAACACCCTGAGTATGCTCACCAAATTTCGTGCGAATCTGAGACTACAAACGGAGGAGTGTCGACGACGCCCTAGAAGAAGCGACGACCTGCTCTGATACCAATTGTTGGAGATAGACGTCTGCGGAAGCACGCGAACAGCACAAGGAAGAAGAAGAAGCTTGGAGCACAAACACACAATACTGAATGTATTACTAGAGAATGTACAAAGATAAGTAGCCCATTAGGGCAATAGGCGTATATACAAGCCGGGGGAAAAAAACCTCCTAAAGAGGGAAAAAAGTGCCCCGGCGGTCCTAGAGTGTTCACACACATCACTACCTAAATATATCAACAGGACCTGTCTACCAGCGGTTTGCATTGTAGTTATTATTTCTCTGTCCTTGATAATTTCGGTAGCCTTGCTGCTGGTTGTTTCTCATTTGAGGAGGTACATAGTGATTGGCAGGCTGCCCTGGTTCTTGTATAATTGCATTTACTGTTGCTGTTCCCTGCACTTTGGCGTTGTATGCACAATTTTCAGTGGAATGTCCGGTCATATTGCAGATAGCACAAAACAACTGATTGAGGGCACAAGTGGCACTGGTATGCCCTGAATTCTTGCACGTGGTGCAGTACATCTGTTTGGTCGGATCTTCGGCAACATTCTTACTCGCTTTTAATCATTCCAGGTCTTCTGTAAATCCTCCTACCTTATTCTTGAGCTGCAAAGCCATTGCAATAACCGCATCTAATGTCATAGCTCCCACACAGCGGATGATCATAATTTGTCTGAGCTGCGGAGTTAACCCATTAATAAATCATTGAGTAATGACATCATCCGGCAGGTTTGCATGGGCCGGCGGTAGTTGCCTCAAATGCGTTCGGAGCAGGGTGGTATATTCCTGCACAGTCTGGTGCAGTTTCTATTTGTTGTTCTGTAAATAATCAAAAATTTCTGCCAAATTTTTCTTTAATCGGAATCTTTGCAAAAATGCATCCCTTACTGCTTCATAAGTCACAAAATGATTAAAATCATATTCTGTAAGCCATCTGGCTGCCTCATTAACCAATGTAGACTGGAAGACAATAGCCTTGTATGCCGGATCAGGGGGATGATTTAATACTGCATAACTAATTTCAAAAGTACGTATGTGGGCATCAGGATCATCACCTAGAAACCCACCGAATTTGGTGTATGTCACTTCTGTTGGAGCCGGTCGGGGTGGAAATGGATGTTGTTGTTGCTGTTGTTGTTGTTGTTGTTGTTGTTGTTGCCCACTCATCGTGCTGGCGGTTGTATTGTTACTATCTTCTGAGTCCCGAGGTTGAATATCTGAACCGTCAGAATCTGTATCGTCAGCCTGTGCACTTTTCGGCTTGATAATATCGTTCAGTATCTTTCGGATTTCAATTTCGAATAAGCTACCTTCCTCCTTGATATCAAATGTAGGGAAACTTACTCCGAATAGTGGTGACTGGAATGAAGATTCACGAGGAAATGGTAAACCATCACCGGAAAATTGTGAACTCTCGACAACGGGTACCGAAGTATCACCGAAATTTGTCGTATTTTCACCAGAACAAGGTAATGTTTCACCTTCATTGACTTCGTTGGCCAACACGCTTCTATCCTTAGACAAATTCGAATCTTGACCAGATGGTGTTAGGTCAACTGCATACTGCGTCTTGGTAGATTCTGGAGTGACTATATCTTCGATAGACTGTGCCACAATCGCACCGAAATCTGCCGAAATTGCAGTACGTTCCATCGGAATTCTACCGGAATCGCTACTAGTGTTCTTCACTTTCTTGATAACTAGGTTAAACTTATCTGCGCTTCTTCCTCCTGGAGGCGTCCTTAGCAAATTAGGTATCGCCCAGGACTATTGGTTTCTTCTATGCTTCGGGTATGATTCACCGGAACGAGTAACCGGCATATACTACGTTTGCAATACTTTGCGTACTATTCTTCTTTACGGTCGATTCACAATCTATGACCACTTTCACAATCAATCAACGAACACTCTTGATGCCACATTCCCACAAACGGCGCCAGTGTTAAACGTCGCTTGCGGTCAGAAGCGCGTTTAAACACCTATTCGGGTTCTTGGGAGTGGAAGGGGTCTGTTAAACAGAGGCCCTATGCTTGATTTTTCCAAAATAACCACTTCATACACAACAATATACTAATGTTCAAGACCTCTATCAAGAATCTATTTACGCTTCACAATCTTACTATCTGTAATCGGACTCTTCCAAAGCTTACCGAACACATTCCAGTTAATGCTCTCTCAGCATACAGCGCAGGCAATATTCAGTACCGTAATACAAGATTACTTTTGTCTAGCTTAAAGAATTGATCCAACACAAACTACCGTACATAACCGAATCAATAACAGTAACTCAATCTGTACCGTGCAGGTGCAAATAATCCATCAGAACAGGAGACGGAGGATGATTCAGAATTCTCAACCATACAGTACTGAACTGTCATTACTGGAGCATGGGCTTCATCAAACAACTTACAGAACATCAACAAAACGGAGAGACACAACAGTACGCAGCATTATCAGAACAATCACAACGGAAACTACACAGAACGATTCGCTCAGACAGACAGTCTGGCGATCTTCTAGTCGTCTAGGTAAATCACAAACCGAACAGGTATCGATAAACACACAAGACAACGATGAGAACAGAATACTCAGAATTACTCAATGCACACCACAGCAACATTACAGATCAATCACCCAGACAGACAGTCTGGTGATCCCACTGAGCGTCACCGAAGCGTCTCTTTTTCATTGATTTATAAAGATTACAAAACATCTTTGTAACAACCTTTCGTTCGTGTGGAATATGAAAAGATTCAGTCTTTACAATTGCCAATCCGGCGGCCGACTAACACATATTAGGGAAAAATGGTTGAACCATTTTACCCTTTTAAGCATTCATTTCTTCCCCAATAATCTTCTTCCTTCATTGACAAGAGGTAGGATCCATTTGGAGCTTTGAGAAAATTGATTCAAGAGTTTTAACTCATTAAGCATATCTAGAGAAGAGGAAGATTAAAGGGTTGAAAGAAACTCTTAAGAACTCTACTCCAAAATGTGCTCTATGAGTAAGAAACAATTTATCAAGATGGTTAACAAGGTAACCATTTAGCAAAGCTTATGATTGACTATGATACAGATGCCTACTTATGTAAATAGATAATATCTAGTATGAGAATATTAGCTCTATTATCAAATTACATAAACAAAGATAACTTTGATTGCATATGATCAAGGAAGTAGTTCAATGAAAACTTAATTTTTCAAAGTCTTTTCAAGAACAAATCAAGACTCTGTAAGAATGGAACTTGCAAAGATTTTGATTATATTTGATAAGACTAAGATAAATGGAGTTTAATCCTTGAGTAAGAGCTAAAGTTATCTATACTAAGGTGAGATTGTAAATGAGATGGTATGGGACGTCTAGGTTTACAATGTCACTTAAGTAGGTTCAGTGGTATGGGACACTGAACTTAAGGATAATGGAAGTTTAAGCTCAAGGATATTGGAGAGCTTTTCCAATCAAGGATTTGGCATAAATGAACCTCCCGTTTTGATAAGAAATTTAAAGAGCATCAATTTCCTACAGTTTTCGAGGACGAAAACTCTTTGAAGGGGGGAAGAAAGGTATCATCAATATGATACTTCTAAGAAAAGTATATTCCTTAACTCTTTCATGAAAGTTAAGGAGTACATTGGATGTCCAAGTACCTAAGTGTGTTTGAGTGAAATCTCAAACAAAGTAAGAACCAGATATGTAAGAAGGGAATTCATTAAAGAATTCCATTTTGGCAAGTAAACTAAGGTAAGCTAGCCAAAGACTTGAAGCATATTCAAAGTAGGGTATTTGAGAGTAGATAAAGATAGATCCAAAGTTTGGATTGACAAGCACGGCAACTCACTTAAGTCAACAGGGTGACATATAATTGTTGATCCCTTAAAGGAGAATAGTTAATGGTTTTAAACATCAACATGATATTGAAGACTTAAGCTAGGATATCAACTCATGAAGGTATGAGTTGAAGATCCCAAGAAAATCCCATGGGTAAATATCATTGAAAAAGGGATCTAAAGGAGAAAAAACTTGATCTTATCTTATGTTAAATTAGCTAGAGGAATTTCGAGAAAGCCAAGTGACCTAACTTGGTCAAATCTATCCAACCCTTTATGATTGGGTAATCCAAGAGGCCTACATTGGTCAAAAAGATCTAACCCTTTTATAGTTCGATTCCAAGTAAAGTTCAAAGGTCAACCTAAATAGACCTTTGAATCAATTGACATTAGAAACCTTAGTCTTTGCTCTCATGAAAATGATGCCAAGGAGTTCCAAGATGGAATTCATGATCATGGTAAATGATCAGAGAGCATTGAAAAGATAAGGGCAAAGAATGTGGAAAGGTTAAGGATATAGTTCTATGGATTGGAGGAAGAACTCCCTGGTATGGGACAGTGAGAATTAACTCCCATTGAGAGTTTTCTCTGATGGCCAGAGAGAAAATAAACTCAAGATCCAATAGGAAACATCACGATAAGCCTTAAAGATAATACCATTTAGATTAAGGTCTTAGGTTCATTATGAGGTGTAGAAATGTACCTCCCTGAACCAATTTAATACACTTGGTTGTATGAACAAAAGGGTAAATAGAATGAACATGATAGTTACCCTAGAAAAGGCTATCCTTTATCCTCTTAAGCAGATGCATTTTTTTAATAAAATGCATAGCCAAATTTTAAGTGGAACAATAAATTTGGATAAGTAAGAGGGTAAAGAATTTTGGGAGTTTACGAAGTTAAACTCCAAAAATAAGTCAAGCCTAATAGCCTTGAATGAAAGAATGATCTGTAAAAAATCTTCTTTTAAATCTTTGGTGAGAACAAGTGATTCAAAAATGTTCCTAGCAAGATCTGAGATATGATGCCTAGAAACAGGAATCTTTCTTGCAAGTCCTTGGAACTAAAAAGCTGCAAAACTTGAATCATCTCAACCCCATCCAATAGAAAATCTACAGGGTATCTTGATGACTTGATAAAGCATTATTCCTCAATTATTTTGAGGATTTGAAGGAATTGGTTTAGTAAGCTCTCTTTCTCTTTGCAAAGCTTTGGTGAGCTTTGAGGTTAGTATACATAACTATCTCGAGTATGAACCATAATTAGTTTAAGATAGTTAGTATTGATTCTCATTGGAAAGAACCGGCTAACAAAGAACAAGATAGAGGCCTAAATAATTCCAATTCCTAAATTCTTCTTTGGATCTAAGTCTTGAATGTCAAATCTTCCAAAAAGGATTAAACTCTAGTTTGAGAATTAATCTAGGGAAAATCAAAGATGATCAAGATAGGGATCCACTTGTAGACATGAACTTTCAAAATTGGGTATATTGTCATTCGGAATACTTGAACTTTATGTTTCAAGAAAACCTGGATGATTGAAATAAGTCCACCTAAGTTGCCAATGAATGAGAAGATAGTATTTCTTCTCATTTTATTGAGCATGTTTTTGCAGGGACTCACTAGACCCACTTTGCTAAGTTCATATATTTAGTTAAGTCCTGGAAAATACAAATAAAGTATATTTGTATTTGAAAAGGACTATAAGTTTAAAACATCCGAAGATTCCTCTCCTTTCTCTTGAAAGTGGAAGATGAATCTAGTTTCTGGCCCTTTCAAGATAGAGATAGGATCTCTATCATAGACTCCTAAAATTATAAATTTCTAGGGAAGTACAAAGTGTATTGAAATATATTATTTTATGGAGCTTAAGGTTTGCAAAAATGCCAAAAGAAAAAGACCACCAAAGAAGTCCATCATTTTCACTAGTCCATAGGTACAGGGCATGCATGTACATTCAGGGGACTAAGAGAAAGTGATTTGGGCAGGGATTTTGATTCCTTTCCTTTCAGATTAAGGTAGGGATTAGCCTTTATCTGATTACTGGAAACGAATCTAAAGAGAGAGATGACCATGCTCAGAGTATAGATCATGGTGCACGGGGGAATACTTCACATATTATACCTACACGCATTTTTGAGGAAGAAAATATTAAAGGGGGGAAGAATGTTGTATAATTCATGGATTCATAAGGTTAAACATATGGATTCTAAAGGTTAGAATATGATGTATGTTTGCTTTGATCTAACCCTTGAATTACCCTTGGAACATGCCTTGAACCTTTGGGTGAAACCCTTGGTTTTAACCCTTGAGGTATTTATTCATATGAGCTCCCAACTGAATGGTTAGAACCTTAGGCTTGATTTAACCTAAGATGTGGGAACCTTAGTCTTGGGAGAAGCTTCTCTAGGATCCACCTTGTGTGTACGTGAGAGAAGAATCCTCATTTGATTTAGAAGGCATGTGATAGACCTTGGGAAATTAGAAGGCATGTGATCACCCTTGGGAAAGTGTCCACATGAGGGACACTTGGTTGGACACTTGGCCAATCTCAAGGACATGCACCCCCTTGGACTAGAGGTATATATATGGGTGGAGTTGGATGGGTGGAGACGTGCTCTCTCTTAGGAAGTGTGGTCTTGCTAGTTGATTTATTTGTTTGTAGAAGGTAGTTACACAACACTTCCCCTTGCTTCTTATCTGCACTCTAAAAGATTCAATTTCTTCTAACTGCACCACCCTGATAGATGGTGATGCCACATTGACTTGATCTACCATTTCTTCTTTGCGCATAGAAATCATTTGAATGTGGGGCCCAGATGAAGATGCTTGGTTCTTAGGAAAACAATTAGTATAGTGGTCTCTGGCCTCTGGGCAGTTCTTGCAAGGAGGTGTATTTTCTGGTAGAGTGCATCTACTTTGGTAATGCCCACATTCTCCATATCTGAAACAAATAATTGGCCTCCTTTGCCCATTTCCAAAGTTATTCCTATGTCTAGGGATGTAATTGTTACCTTGATTAGGTGTAGCCGCCATCACATTAGCTGGTGGTAGGGCTCTTCCTTGTGTCGAATATGTTGTTGCAGGCATTCCTCTTGAAGAATAGTATTGAGCCTCATGCCTCATTTTCCT
The DNA here is from genome assembly GCA_020310875.1 of Ceratopteris richardii. NCBI lineage: Eukaryota > Viridiplantae > Streptophyta > Polypodiopsida > Polypodiales > Pteridaceae > Ceratopteris > Ceratopteris richardii. The sequence goes on from CM035429.1 coordinate 99,748,926, forward strand.
ACATAACTGACATGATACATTTAAGAATGGATATTCGCTTCCCACATGGCCCTGTTTACTGCACATGGTACACCATAGCCCATTTTTTATGCCACCTCCTCTTAATTCATGTAATTCCTGTCGAAGTTGAGCTATTTCTTCTGCATGGGCTTCCTCTTCCTTCTGTAGTTTGAGGGCCTTAATTTCTCACTGCAACAAGGTTACTGCCTTTTCTTCTTCCTTTTGAGGTTTACTTCTTTTTAAGTTCTCCAGCTCTTTCCTTAGTTGAATCATTGGATCTTCAATTTCTGCAGAATAAGGTAGCTGCAAAGAACTTGCTCCATATTGTTGTCTTATTTGTTCTAGTCGTGTAGCTGTATTGATGAACTCCTCTATGGAGGCTGTTGGCAACACTAATTCCTTGATTTTACATTGTGTAATCATTGGAAGTGGTTTAGTTAACCATTTCTTAATAAAGAAATCAAGTGGAGGATCTGGCAACTTAGACATTAGTGCCTTGGCCCTAGTTACAAACTCTGGAAACATTTCACCAGGACCTACTCTCAAGTTTTCTAATTCCTCTATGATTATCTCTGTAGTATTCCCATGCTCAAATTGAGTTTTGAATGCATCTTTCATTAAATCCCAAGTGGTGAAATGGTTTTCAGCAAACTAGCTGAACCATTTATCTGCTAACCCTTCTAATGTGGCAAGAAAGAGTATAAAAAAGGCATCCTCTCTTCCCATCAAACCTCTTGTTTTACATAATGCTAAGAACCTCCTAATATGCTCGTCCGGATCTTCCTGAGCTAAGCCTTTGAAAGAAGGAAATTTTATATTTAATCTAGAAAGTAGAGTCTCCAAATCAACCTGACCTACCATGTTCTTTACTGATGATGTTGACGACAGTGGACTGGAGGATCTTCTAATAGCCTTCCTTTTTGCTTTGCAAGTGATCCACAATGTTTGAGACTGGTGTAAAAATGGATTTGAGTAATTGTAGGAGAAAAGGAAAAGATAAGAAGAAAGATACAGATGGAAGCCTCTATTGATTGATTATAAGAAAACAAATATAATGGTGATGCACAATACAATCCAACGCTTTCTGTGCAAAATCCCATAGAGTGCACAATCACAAAATACAAAATACCCAAGGGTCTTGTTGCTGTCAGCCTTCTCTGCACCAGACCTCCACCTTCTCCAAGCTTGCACTTGTGCACACCTTGCACTCAAGCTTCCAATAGGGGGAGGGATGGACACCTTCTGTCGGCACGCGCACAGCCTCAAAGGGACCTTGGGATCTTTGGTGGTATAGCTTAGCACTTCTTTGCACACTTCTTAGTCACTCTTCATGCACACCTTGCACTTCACTTCTCTGCGTCGCACACAGTGTGTCTCTTGCACTTCTCTCTCTTGCTTATTCTAGACTATGCTCACCTTGCTTAGTCCTCAAGAATAATGCCTTGCCTTGATTTGAGTGTCGATTCACGTATGCTCTTAACTGCAAGAGTATCTTGGTGCTCACTTTGATGTCCCAAGATTGTCTCCAAAAGTGGGCAGCCAACGAATCCCCGTTTTGTCCTGTAGTGACTTTAGACTAAAACAAAATTTTAATTGAGGAGCCATGCTTTCACTTCTGTGTACACTGTCGCTTCACATACCTTCACATTTTATCTTTTAATTCTTCACTTGTGCACCTAAGAGAGGGTTCACTTGAACCTTCCAAAACACTTTAAAAACCCTTTGAACCTTAGAGAAATTACAGAAATACCTCTGCACCTGCAACCAACTTTCTGCAATTTTACCCTTTGTGACCAATTAATTATGCACTACCTGTGCACCTTGACACCCGACTTTGAACGCTTTGACTTCATCCATGTTGACCTTTGACCTTGAACATATTGACTTTGATCTATTTGACTTTGATCTTTTGACTTTGACTATAGTTGACTTTGACTATAGTTGACTTTGACTGTAATTGACTTTGATCAATATGAATTTTATGGGCTCAACACACATGCTCTCATGCACACTCATGAATTTATGCACATGTAACAACATGCTCAGATACACATGCATATGAAAACTCTATCACACATGCATAAATTTATTCACTTATACATTCATGCGGAATCATGCATATGCATATGCATCTCACTCATTCTCATGCATAGAAACATACACTCTCTCATATGAATGCCCCTCATACCCTCACACATGCATACATACATGCACACTCTCACATGCATGCATACAATTAACCCTATAAGATCAAAACCCTACACTGTGACAAATCTTCTCTCTCTCTCTCTCTCTCTCTCTCTCTCTCTCTCTCTCTCTCTCTCTCTCTCTCTCTCTCTCTCTCTCTCTCTCTCTCTCTCTCTCTCTCTCTCTCTCTCTCTCTCTCTCTCTCTCTCTCTCTCTCTGTGCGTGATGAACGCGTGTTAAGTTGGAACTTCGAATCTTCTTTCAACTTGACAACTTCACGTTCATGCAGGAAGTAGCATCCTCCATCTTGAAGCATCCATGCCAAAGTCTTTTGCAAACTTGTGCCATCGTACCCAATTTCCCTCTATATCTGCTGCTAAGCTCCTCTTATCAAAAGCATTGGAATCATCTCAATATCCAACCCTGACTCCCCTCTCCTCTCTCTATCACACAGTACATATCATTCGAATGAATGCAAAAAAACTCTCTGAATTCTTTGATTCCATTCTCTCTCTATATATGCAGTGCCTAGCCACTCTCTCTCTAGCGTAACAATAATCGAGGGGAAAGAAGAAGAAGAATGAGTACCTGCAAGAAATCATTAGAAAAGAAGATTGTGCACACACATATATATACCCACATATATATGTGTAAACACCTTTTCCCAAAAAAGAAGATGCATTATCACCTTTCCTTTTTATGCTTTCTCATGTACATCATACTTTAACTCACAATTCACTCACTTCACGCTTTAATTCATACTTTCACTAGTTAACATTTTTTATTTATGCTCATTCATGCACACTACACACACACACTTTAATCACACAACTCACACACACCACACTTTTAACCCACAATTCACATACAGCTCACATTAATTTATAGATTTTATATTTCTTTATTGTGCTTAACCACATGCCAATGCTTAACACCTATGCAATGCATAAACCTGCTCATTTGTGAGACAACAAACTAAATATCTAGCCAATTAATGCATAAGTAAATCAAGCATCCAACAACCTGGTAATAGAGAACAGCATCAAATCCATCTCGAGCATCATGAAGACGCAACCATCAACCTGTCTCCATAGGAGTGGCAATAGGTGTGCAATCTTCAAGGTCAAAATGTTGCAATAATGTGTCAATATATTTTGTTTGAAAGAAAACTATTCTGCCATCAACTTGCATAAATTGAATGCCCAAATAATGATGCAAATGCCCCAAATCGGACATCTCAAATGAGGCATGCAGATCAGCCTTAAAATCAGCAATATGCTTCTCATGAGGACCAGTGAGCAGCATGTCAACAATGATCAGAACCACATCATTAGCATGCTTAACATATAAGGTGCTTTCAATTGAACTGTTCTCAAACCCATGTGCAATCGGATAGGCATGTATCTTTTCATACCAAGCACATGGTGCTTGCTTTAAATCATATAATGCCTTCTTCAACCTGCACACTTGGTTTTCATGCCCTTTCTCCACAAAGCCACGGGGCTGAAAAACATACACTTCTTCATGCAAGTCACCATTCAGAAATGTAGTTTTAATTTCCAACTGATGTACATTCCAACCATGATAAGCTGCAAGAGTACAGATGCTACGAATAGTAATCATTTGGCATTTAGGAGCAAAGGTCTCATCAAAATCAATGCCTCTTTCTTGAGCATAACCCTTTGCAACAAGCGTAGCCTTATACT
>CM035429.1:99757818-99920318 GCA_020310875.1 Ceratopteris richardii
TAAGGAGTCTACACAAGATCTGGTATTCATTAAGATCGACTTCGACAAAGCGTATGACAGACTGAAATGGGACTTTATTCTTCAATCACTAAAAGAACTTGGATGCAGCCAAAAGTTCACAAAGATGGTTTCCACTCTTCTCGAAAATGCTTCAACGAGCATAAATATCAATGGTAAGCTCTCTGAGCCCATACGTTTAAAAAGATCCAATCTTGTAAGAGTTTCGGAGAGAGCACTCCATTCTTCACCCAGTATAGCAACTCTTCTAGAATACTAGTTGCTTCAACGATTGAAATATCTTGAAGCTATATTGTTTCTAATGTTTTCTCAATAAATTCATCAAATAGTCGTAATGGTGATTGTATTTAAGGTATTCCTTCCCACTCTATAACGACATCAATCTTTCGGTCATGTGTTTCATCATCGATCCCATCCCATTATGGTCACCAAATGTTTACACGGTACTATACTTCAATAAAATCACATCACCAAATATCCAAAGCAAGGGTATGGGAATGGGGATTTATGAATACAAATTTCACTCATAAACATGTGTTTACATTCCTCATTACATACTGCACCGCATGGACTTTCAGTACATTAACAGTGCGTACTGCTCAGAGACTTCGGATACACAAACAGACTTTAGGGATAAAAGGTTTCGGCACAAGAATATACTCATTTGATTAATAAGATTGTTTGCTTACACTTTCGTTGAACACAGCTAACTGAATGAACAGTGCGATTACACATCAATAGTACAGAGGATCATTGGACATACTTTCCGGACTACACCGCTTCATGTCGACTTCTTTCGAACTCCATATCTCTGCAACATAGTGTATCATAATGAACTACTCCATTCTTCTTCGTAATCTTCACACCATTCCATAATTTGGGATGTACAAAATAAGACTTCAGAGACTATTGAGATCTCCATAAAAATCCCTTTTTCCCATTACAAAGTGTATTTACAAAGAAATTGTGGTCATCTACATCGGCTGCTAACAAGAGTAAAACCCCACATACATGCTGGACATGATCTTTGAGTGTTGAACTTCATATCTTTATGCTCTCAAAGGGATTTGCATTCTTAAAAGTGTGCATTGTGATGATGCAACAAGAGAGAAGAAGTAGATCGAAGCAAGACACACGATGGCTAGTGCCCATGGGACCCCCCAAATCCCACAATGCAGGGGAGGAGTATGGCAAGCTAGAGGGCATTACAAATGAGGTAGAAAAATCTATCATCTCCCTCATGTGGGGCCCATTTGGGTTTCAACTTGTTGTTTTCGAGGAGATAGATACAGTGATGTCTAAACAATGGAGATCTCTTATCTCGGGAGATTCTTTTACCTAGAAGAAACAAGGATTTCTCAATCAACCATTCCTTGGAGTTTGGCCAAAATTGACAACACATCGCTCCCTCCAAATCTTCCAAAGAGTCTCACCCCGGATGGCATTCCACAACCTTGATGAGCAGCCAATTGCCTCACCCAACAGTGCCTGTTGCCAATTGATTTGGTTCATGAGTCTCAAAATCCGCGTCACGTGATGCCATATAACCTAGGACTTGGGGCAATCAAAGAAAAGGTGAACTAAATCTTCGATGCATCGATGGCAATGCTTGCACCATGGAGGCACACCACAAATTTTGTTAGCCCTTGCATTGGACGAGATACCCTTATGCAAGATCTACCACATGAGAACGGACTTCTTGATCTCAATTAGGGGGTGCCAAATAGACATGAACTTTAGTTCCCAACAAAGCTTGGTCCAAGAAAGGTACCACATCTTGTTAAGGGTGTGATGAACATCCAAGTTCTTTTTGAAGTTGGGGATTCTAGATAGTTTCTTACCATTGCTCCACTTGAAGCCCTCCAGGCAAGGAAGATCCTATCCACAAAGAATGCGGGTAGTGAGCGGTCCCATGCTAAACACCTGCCTTGAAGAAGAGTCCATTCCTCGAGGGTAACTCTATGTCTCGTGTCTAAGTCTTTGAACCTGATCCACTCGCCAGTCTCTTGTTTCCAGAGCTGTTTCCACTGTTTGAACCCCTTGTTCCATAACCACTGTTTATTAATAGCACCATTCTTTTGCATTTCCAAAAATTCTCGTGCTTCTCTGTGCCGTGGTGTTGGACAAAAAGAAGGATTTACCTGTAATAAATATGGTGTCGCTTGCCAATGCACCTGTAGTGTAGGATTTTTCTCCAAAAATTTCCTCCTCCAAACAGGTTGTGCAGCTTCAATTTCTTCTTGAGTGTAAGCGAATGTGTCATGTTTGAAGTTTAGCTGCTCGTCTGGATTTTTCTGTGTAATCTTCTTTATATATTGTCTTGTCTTCTCTTTCATCAGTCCATACGGAATGTTGAAAGGCTTCATGATCTGCTCTAAGTCTTTACCTTTAATCTTCGCTTCCTTCATGACTTTGATGACTTCATTTTCAAAATTTTCTGTCAACCGGGGCACCAATAGTGCCCATTCCTTCTAACCTATTTCTGCAGTGTATGGCATTGGATGATCATCATGTATGTCCGCCATCTGCTCGTGTATTGGAGAATTATAAATCGGGGGAGATAGAGGATGTACCTCTACCTCGTCAGTAGGATTCTCTTTTGTTGGCTCTACTGGTGTCCCGATTGGTGCTTTCTGCTTTATCTGAATCTCTAATTGTGCTATACGTTCAGTCTTCTCTTTATTTTCTTGCATGGCTGCTCTGAGTGCTTCTTTGGCTGCAAGCAGTTCATTGCCAATTTCTGCTACGTGATCCATATTTTCACTGTAGCTTGCTGCAAGTTTCCCATGGGCTGTATTTAACTGCTTTTTTATCTCATTTGTTTCTTGAATGTACTTGTGTTCCCATTCTTCTCTCAATGCTTGCTCTTGTTTCAGCAAATCTGCATATTTCTCAATTTGAGCTTTTAATTCTCCCTGATCAAGATCCGTTGTCTCTTGTTTTTTGATAGGTTGATCATATAGCAATGACTTCATGAGTTCTTTATTTCTGTTCCATAAAGTGTCATTCTCCTCCATGTATACCTTCAGTTGTGGTTCAAGCAGATGACTTCTAGCTTTTATGCGCTCTTTGTCGGCCTCACTGGCTTCATGTAATCTTTGTAAGTCCATTAGTTGTGCCTGGAGTTGACGATGTTGGGTCATCAATGTGTCACATTGTGTTTTTACCTCAAGTAACTCCGTTCCTTTGACAACGATCTCTTTTTGTGCCTGGAGTAATTGTGCAGATAGTTGTTCACTCATAATTTGGAACTGATTCTTTTCCCTCATGGCTTTGTCGTAGTCTGCATCTGTATCCATCATTTGTGGTTGTGTATCCATGGTCGTTTGGATCATTTGTTTGACCATAGGCTTTAGTTGTGTGACATCCACATTTAACCATGTTTTAGGAATACTCGGTTCTGCTCCTATTGTCACATCTTTTCCTTGTACTACGTGTAATGTAGTGTCATGGGGCTGCCTAATGTGGAGTTGTATCCTTGGCTCAGCCTCCAGGTGGTTGATTTTGCCTTGAGGAGTGTCCTCCGGTACTTCAATTACAATTTGCTCTTCATTTTTGTGTAGGTCTGACTCTGTGTTTACTGGAGTTTGCATTTCTTCCTTGATAGGTTGCATTACTTCTTTATTCGATATGGTAGCTTCTTTGATACTAATCTTTGTTGTATCATTCAATTGAATGACGTGCTCTGGTTCCTTGGGTTCTTGGCTCTTGGCTTGTCCCTGTTGGTTGTCTGGCGTGACTTCGACTTGATTAATCTCTGTCCAATCTTCATTGTGTGTTTTTGTTTGCATATCTGTATCTAGGGTGTCCTTCTCACAGCTTGATTCTTCATTAGAGCTTGATTCCTCCAATCCTATTTCTTTGTATCCGGAAGGTACTTGACGAGTTGCTTTATCCTTCTGTTTCTTTTCCTGGCTCACTTGTCTGTAATGGTGACCTTGAATATTCAAATTTATCTACCCTCGCATATACTTATGTGTTTCTTCTAGGGCAGCAGAGAGGTCTCTTTTCGTAATTGGTTGTTGATTTCCAAGAATCTTTGGTAAGGTGTGTGTCCTCTTCGAAGTGGGCGTCTCCTGAGCTTCTTCCTCTCTTAAGCGTTTAGTTCCTTTCATAGGTGTCCTTGAACTCGTTCCTACTTCTTCAACAGCAATGACTGTTTTCTTTTTCTTTGGGACTGTAGCTGACTTGGCATATTTGGCTAGCCCTTCTGAGGTTGGCATCTCACGCAAGCAGTGTTTCATTTCAAGTGCCTCATAGATAAGTAAGGTCAAAGCTGAACTGCCATTGAGAAACTTTTTCTGACCCCACTTCTTCTTGGCTTCAAATAGACGTTCTTGAACATATGGAGTCATATTTACTTTATTACCGACTTGCCTCATAGCATGTGAAAGCAGTTGTACGACAATCTTTTGAGGTGTTGTGTATCTATGCATACTAGGAAAACAAAAGTGTGAGAAAGGTAATACCTGGGATTTTTCATAATTTTAGGTATTTTTATGTATTTTTCTGAAAGAAAAACAAAAAAGTGAGTTCATAGCCGAAGCGATTATTAATTTTTTTTAGTAATTTTCTTTAAATTGTGTACAAGTGCTCTCCTATTTCGCAAGAGGAAAATGTGCTTCACTATCCTGAAACAGAAGAATCTTGTGCCGAATGTGTGGCCTTGTAATGTGGCCCTATCATGCATACTTTGGATTCTGGTAACCCCAAATGCGTGCAACTCGAATCATTTGACAAATGTGTACAGCTTGCTTTGTCTTTCGGCATCCAAATCTGCTTTATTTTGTTGGGAGAAATCGTGTTCCCAACCTTCCCGGTGAATGTGATGCTTCTCATCTAGTGCTTCTTATTCGTCTGCTTTTTGAAACTTGGAATGACAAGTGAATTGAATGTAGATTCGAGCTCTGTCCTGTAGCAGTTCATCTTTGGTTGTCTTGTCTTTAGACCATCCCGATTCTCCTTATGCAATGGTTCCTCCTTTCTTGTGATTTTCTGTGTCAATGAGAGCATCCACTAAGTGGTATTCCTTTTTTCTTGCTCCCACATTCAAATATGGTTGTGTCCTCTGGTGAGCTAGGTTTTCAGTGGCTCTAAAATTAGCCATTGGGATGAGTTCTTCTTCTAGTCGATATCTCTCATCTCTCTCTCTCTTTTCCACTCTTTTCGTTTCTTGATTCGTTCTAGTGCTTCCTGTCTCGCTTCTTCTCGTATCCTTTCCTCCTCGATGCGTCTATTCTTGCCCTTGATCAATCGTGACATTGTTTCTTCAGTCAATGATTCTAGATATTTTTTCACTCGACACCAATTGATATAGTTTGGTAATACTTCTCCATCTAGAGTTGCTAAGCTGATGGCTCCACTCGTGGATATACGATTGATGATCAACGGGCCATATCCTCTCTTCTGCAACTTCTTAGCGTGTTGTTTCAAAGTATAAACCAACACTAAATCTCCTTTCTTCAAATTTTTGTCTTTAATATGAGCATCAAAATATGCCTTCTGTCGCCTTTTAGCAGCATAAATCCCTGCTACTGCTTGTAACCTAGTTTCATGAAGCTTCTCTATTTGATCCAATTGAGCTGAGAGTTCATGTCCCGTCCACTCATAAGTTGTTGCTACTCTGAGAGTGGGTATTAAGAAATCAATTGGCAAACTAGCATTTTGTCCATACACTAAGTTAAAAGGAGTAGTTCCTATGGCTGTTTTGTAGGCTACTCGAAATGCCCATAAAGCGTGATGTAATTGTTTATCCCAATCAGATCTACCAGTGTTCACAATTTTTGTGAGAACTGTGCATAAGATTTTATTGGAACTTTCGGCTTGTCCATTGGCTTGTGGGTGATAAGGGGCTAATTTCTTATGAATTACCAAAAATTCATTCAGTAAGGCTTCTATAACTTCATTCACAAAGTGCGTACCTCTATCACTCACAATTTCTATCGGTAGTCCAAATCTAGTGAAAACGTTCTCGAAGAGAAACTTGGCCGTAGTTCTTGCGTCATTTTTCTTGGTTGCTTTGGCTTCCACCCATTTGGTCAGATAGTCTGTGGCTACAATTATATACTCGGCGTGGGATCCTTTAGCTAGGGGGCTAATAGGTCCTATGAAGTCTATTCCCCATTTAGTAAAAGCTCTGGCACTCATAATGGGTTTTAGTGGCATTTCATCCCTTCTAATTGGATATTTCGTTCGTTGACATGTATCACATCGTTGAACATATGTGGCTGCATCCTGATGTAGAGTTGGCCACCACATACCAGCAAAGAGGAGATCACTGCACCTAAGGCACCACCCCTTAGTCCGCATGTGCCAAAAGGACCATGCTATAGATGTAGAGGAGATCATTTCATAAGAGAATGCACTTTGCCATATAACCCACCACATTCTAGGACTTGGGAAGGGTATTGCAATGAGTGTGAAAAGGAACATCTATTTAGAGATTTCCAAACTCATGAACTGATTAAGGAAGCTTTTGGATGGGAAAAGGATGGTAATATAGACCTAAAAGATGAAAGCAGAGGGACGAAGACCCATACCTTTATGGATATTAACCATATAGATATTGAAGAAGAGGTATGTCTTATCCACCAACATTTCTGCTTTCCAAACATGCATCGCTACACAGCACCTCAAAAAATCATAGTGCAAGTCTTATCTCATGCAATCAAATAGACTGGTAATCAAGTGAACATGTCGCCATACATCCAAGAGCGTCTATTCAAAGCTAAGAAGCAATGGAACTACAAAAAGTTCTTGAATGGAAGTATAGCATTGACCATCCTGATCTACCATGCTTTAGGCATTCGTGAATATCTTAAGGAGACGTCGTCATCTACTGAAATGGCTAAGTATGCAAAGCTAGCAATAGTACAAAGGAAAAAGAAAGGAATAAAAGTGACGGAAGAGGCTGGAACCAGCTCTCAACCTAGGATGAGAGGAAGCAAGAGATTAAGGGAAATGTTAGAGGTCGAAGAAGCACTTCCTACTTCCAAGAGAATACACATACTTTCAAAGGACAAAAATCAAAGACACCAAGCCCATTACGAAACAAGAGCTAAAGGAAGCTTTGGAAGATACTCAAAAATACATGGAAGGACTGTCAGTACAAGGGCATCACTATCATCAGTCCAATGCAGAACTTTTCAAGGAAAAAGATTAACAAATTTCCATAGATATCGAGAGTTGGGATTGAAAAACTCTAGTTCATCTTCGGATACCCAAGAAGACCAAGAACCATCCATGATGAATGTGGATATCAAAAGTGATTCAAAAGTTGATGCCAATTGGGATGAATTAAATCAAGTAAAGGATTCCTTTGAAGTGGAAGGCTCAAACATGAATGAAATGCCAGATCACACCACCCCAGAGCCAATAAAGAAAGGATCATCTCAAGAAAAAGTTCATATATTAAGGATCAATGAAGAAACAAAGATTCAAATTACAGAGACTCACTTGAATGGAGAAGTCACATTAAAGATACCAAAGAAAGAGAAAGAACGGGAAGAAGTGGAGGAGCAAGAACCATTCACTCCAATCAGGGTTGTAGCAAAGCCTTCTCCACTAGATATTACATTTCAAGGAAGTACCACAAAGTCTACCGCACATGAAGAGAAAAGAAACTCAGGTACATCTCCAAATTAGAAAACCTCATAATGAGACTATACACGTGGATAAAGGAAAAGATGTACTCACGGGGGAAGCACCGAGTATCCCCAAGACATGGCTGAACGTGGATATGGCTCAACTCAAGCCCGTGATGAAGCAATTGATACAAACAAACATGGATACTCAACAACAATTGATGGAAGCAGACAATGATTACGACAAGGTGCTAAGGGAGCGAAACCAATTTCAACTAGTAAGTGAAAAGCTCTCTGCACAGGTAATAGAAGTCCATCAGGCACTCACGGCTAAGGAAAAAGAAGTTAATGAAGACATGAAAAAATGCAGTATGTTAACGGTTGATAATCAAAAACTCCAAGATCAACTCAAGGAACTACAAAGTAAGTATGAAGTAGGTGAAGCTAAGAAAGCGTGGATGATTGCCAGAAGTAAATTGCTGGAATCACAAATCAAGGTATATATGGAGGAAGCTCACAATTTACGGAGCCGAAATAAAGATTTCATGACTGCCATTATGTGCAACCAACCAAGATAAGCACAAGAAGTGACAACAAATGAGATCAAAGCATTAGAAGCAATAATTGCAAAGTATGAAGATCAGTTGAAACAAGAGCAAACCATACGAGAAGAATGGGAAATAAAGTACATGTATGACACGAACGAACTCAAAAAAAGGTGGAAAACGGCTAAAGATAAACTTCTCGTGATATATAATGAAGATGTTGATCAAATTGTTGATATAGGAGAAGAACTTCTGAACACCAAGGAAGCACTAACAAACGCAGCAAATGAAATCAAAGAGAAGGAGGAAACCATTGAAAAGCTAAAGGCTCAGATAGCACAACCGAGTATCATGGGGACACCAGTAGTTCCGAGCTCCCAAGCGACTACTGCGGAGACTGAAGTACATCCTCTTTCTCCCCCATGCATCATTCACCTATAAGGAAGGAAGTAGAGCCAACATTGAAAGACATGATCGGGCTATTGCATAACTAAGCCGACATGAGAGGGCACTAATGGTGTCCTAGCTTACAGAGCAATTTGAGGATCAAGTGGTGAAGGTCATGAGAGAAGCAAAGATTAAAAGCAAAAGCCTCGAACAAATTTTGAAGCCATTTAATATCCCTTATGGCTTACTAAAAGAGGAGACATGGCAATATATCCTAAAGGGCTATAAACAAGTTGCAAACAAAGAAGAAAAGCATGTCAAGGGACGACAGTGACAAAGAGGGAGAGAGTGTTGTAGAGTGAAGAAGCACAAAAGAGGAGCCCCCAAAAATTTTCAAATTTGAGCACTATTTTTCTTCTTTTCTCAAATCCTATGAAACTCCCTTGAAGCTATGTAAATGCACTAGAGGAGTCCTCTAAATGCATAAACCCCAATCATTGTATCATAAGCCTTGTAAAATGTTAGGAAATTGGAGTTAGTCAATAAAAGTGCCGGTCTTTTGTGTGAAAGGACCATTTTTAGGGCACATGTATATAAGTCACTTTGTGACTCTTGTAAAAAAACTTTTTGCCAATGTGAAAGCAGAAGAAGAATTTTGAATTTACTTCTTTTCTGTAGATTTCCTCCTCCACGATCTTTTGTGTGTGTATAATGTAATGCTTGAAATGTGTGTGTAGGATTGTTGTTTACCTCTTCCCATCGCTTTTGAGCTGTTGTAGTGTGTGTGTGAGCCATTACGAGTTATGGAGCGAGTGTTGGTGCTTCCCGCCATTCACTATTATCCTCATAACTTGAAGTGCATTTGTCATATTCGATTGAAAATACTACCAATAGATGTGTCTCGACGAGAGCTTCGAAAGGAATCCGTGACTGATCATATTCGAAGTTCGGGACTGAGAGAAAAGTTCAAATTTGTTCTTATTGTTGAAAATGGTATCGCAGCATGCATTTTCAGAGGATTCATGAGTTGCAGAGGTAGTTGAAACTTGTCACATGCATTCTAGCTTAAATACTTCACCTAGCATCATGTATGCATATGTCTTTATACACTTGGTCCTTGTGGTTTCTCGGATTGATAAGTAAATATGTATTAATCCACCACTATATGTACTTGTGGGGCGATTGAGATATAGTCTCATTAACACAAGTCCCTAAGGTTTTACGATTTAGGTACACAATCTTTCACAATCTTAATTTTATCCCCTAAAAATTAGGGATCCTTACAAGACCTATGCAAGGTCTATTTTTTTTCCTATGAGTACTTTTTCCACTAGTTTTTTCAATACTCAATTAATAATGGTATCCAAATTCAATTTATGCGGAAATATATCGCCCAACAAAATGGTGTAGGAGATGAAAGAATTCGTACTCATCAAAATGTATTAGGCGTATGCTTTATAAAATGTATATGCCAAACTATTGTTGAAGAGATGTCATATCTACTACAACATATATCATGAATAACAAATCAACTTTAGGTATTTATTCATCAACCCCTTATAAAGCATTATGTTGAAAGAAAAAAGACCTTTCCTATCTAAAGGCGTCCATATGTGTATGCTATCTACATATGTTTAGGTATTTATTCATCAAACCCTTATGAAGCATTATGTTGAAAGACAAAAGACATTTCTTATCTAAAGACGTCCATATGTGTATGCTATCTACATGTGTTTAGAGAGCTTCGACATAAATTGGATTTTTCAATAGAGAAAATGTGTGTTTTTAGAATATGCACATAAACAAAAGGAACATAGATAATATAGCCCCAAACATGAAGATATCAAGGTATCAAGGAATGTACAATTTGATGAGCTTTTCTCATGAAATGCTCTAAGTTTGTTTGTGCAACAAGATGATGTAAACAAAGCATGAAATGAATATAAAGAATAAAAACATTAATGTAAGTGGACCACTACATTCAAGCATGGATGATGATGATTCAAGTACTCAACTTGGAGTGGAAAAATTAGATGCAGCCAAATTTCAAGCTAAATTAGTGAAACAAAATGAAAGAAAAGATACAAGAGATATAGGATTAAGATCAAGTGTAGATAGAGTTTGCATGAAGCACAAAATGAAGGCCAAATGTTTGTCCAAGGGGAGAGAACAAAGGCAATGATTGGAATGTTATGTTGAGGCAAAGGATGTTCATAACTTGCAAAGAGAAAAAAAAAAAAACAAATCAACAAAGCCAAAGTATCCAATAGCCAAAAATGCATTGAACCCACATTACATATACTCCCCCTCCAATTGTAATGAAGGAAGCCCTTTTCACATGTTGATAGATTTTCAACAATAACCAAAAACTATTTGACACACATGAATACTTCGCACTGTCTTTAATTATGTATACCCATGCATACCTAGAAAATTCATCAATAAAAATTCACACAATAAAGGTAATGACCAAAAGAATATGTTTGCATAGGAGCACAAATCAATGTGAACAAGCTCTAATTCACTACATTTTCACTCAACAATTATTTTAACATTTCTAGGAAATGAAGAAAACTCCTCTTACCTAATATACAACCCTAAAAAGGTATGTTCATATGCCACACGCTCAAAAAAGCATACCATATCATACTTCTACAAATGTAAGAAACTAAAAAAAAATCTAATGACCACAACATGCATGCTAAATTCGTACATCTAAAAATGGCCTAGAAATCTTATCTTTTACATGCATTATCATCCACAAATTCTCCATTATTTATGCGGTTATATTATCACCATCAAAAACATCATGAAATGTACACCTACTACCACCAAACCTTACCACTTAGCCAACCATGGCTAGCATTGACACAAACAACAAATTCTTCTTAAGTCCTTACACGTGTAAGGATCCTATCAATATGAATGTATTGTGATTAGCAACGATAAGGATGATTCTCCCAACTCCCACAATAGGATATGAGTTTTATGCACATGTGATGGTGAGAACAACGCTGCAGAGTGAGTGTCTACAATACCCATTCCTACCCCTTCAAGACACTTTTTGATGATACGATCATGTCTTACAACATTTGCAAATTTATATTTGTTTACCTAATTTCTCATCTTTTTCTTCCTTTGTTGATTAGGCACACTTGTGTATTTTTGTTTGCCACAATTGCTAGCTTAACGTTTCCCAAAATAACTATTAATGAAAAGTTTATTAAGAGCCATGATAAACCAATTCCGACTCAATTGGTCTTCTTGCAACAAAAATACAAACTGTTGAATTGTTAACCAATCGGACTGCATTTCGTCAATCAAAAATTTACTGCATAAGGAAACTCTTTCATCTTAAAAAGGTGACTACTTGAGGATACCATAGGATTCACAATCTGTTGTACCGTGCCTATTTTTACAATTACCATAAAATAAAGTTTGAAATGTTCAACAACTAGACAGGTAACCCGTTCAAGGCACTCATCCAAATGTCGAATGGCTCTAGACTGACGAATGAGAAAATTACCAGCAGAAGAAAACATAAAAACGATACTTAGACTTCTCGAACGCATGCAAACATCGTACTAAATTCTGCAAATTCTCAGTTCATCTTGGATCATTTTGCTGCAACTGACATGTACTCCATGATTAAAACTGGAAAAACACTTGGAGAATCCTACATTTCTGAAATTACTTGAATCAATGCTGTTTTGCGCCACCTATGGTGACAATAATACATTTCTTCTTAATCACTTCTCCATTTTTAAAATAAAAATGATCTTCTTAATCACTCCTCACTAAGGACATAGATTCGACATAGTCAACAACCCCCAGCACATAGATTACAGCAGATATACTGGACCATCAAACAACGCACCATCATTCCTGGGGGCAATGCCCAGAAACGATGAGACACACCATCATCCCGCCTTTCGCAACAAGGAAACCTCAAAACAATGGTGGTGTTTAGAAACACCAGGGACAATTGAAAAAAGATATCACATCTAAGCACTTGTGAACTTAGTCACCGCCTTAGTTCCCTCAGAAACTGCATGCTTGGCAAGTTCTCCGGGCAGTATAAGGCGCACAGCAGTCTGAATCTCCCGGCTCGTAATTGTAGGCTTCTTATTGTAGCGAGCAAGGCGAGCAGCCTCCTGAGCAAGCTTCTCGAATATATCATTGATGAAAGAATTCATAATCCCCATAGCCTTGGACGAAATTCCAGTGTCAGGGTGCACCTGCTTCAGAACCTTGAATATGTAAATCTTATACGTTTCAGTGCTCTTTGCCTTCTTCTTTTTCTTCTTATCTCCATCTTTAGCAGCAGGCTTCTTCTCAGCTGCAGGCTTCTTTCCGGCAGGCTTCTTCACAGCTTTAACGCCCTTCTGAGCCTTCTGCTCAGCCTCGGCAACGGCAGGAGTAGACTCTTTAGCCTTAGGAGCCATTAGAGTACAGACAAAGAATCAGATGCAAAAACAGACACAAGTGTAGAAGCTGAGGAGAACCAAATCAATAATGGGTTTTGCAGATAGGTCAGCCGTATATATCCCTGTTACTTCCCGATCCCCGACTGAAATTTCCCGTCGGAGGAACGATCCACTTTCATATTTCTTCGTGGCCATCCGATGATCTCCCATATCGGACGGTTTACATCTCCTCTCACCTTTTCAATTTCGAAATTTTCCCTCCACTTTCAGATGTCCCATTTCTTCGAGCAATACGCATTGAGTATCCTTTGTGAAACAAAGACACACTCGACCCTAGCACTCTAAGAACAAGGTTCAAACCTTGAGTGTGACCTCTCATGTAACCCTTGAAAACTGGGGGATAAGGGGGATCCTTAGGATGTACGTTGCCCATCTCAATCTTTCAAGTCTAAATAGAAGAGGAGGTCAATGACCAAAGTTGAAAAAAAAAAAGAAATAAATAAATTTCTCAATCAACATGTAAATACAAAAGTAACTTCGCCATGCAATCTTTACCTCCTACAAAAGTCATACTCTATAAATATACCTCCATATGTTCTCAGCCCTCTTTTCCTATTCACTTCCTCCGATCCACCCTCGAGGCTCTTAGGTTTTCTAAAGCTCTAGAAACCCAAAGTCCATTCAAGAATGGAGATCCTTTACCTTGAGCTTGTTCAACCTCTCACATATGTTGTTACTCTCATGTTGGTGTTATAGCAAAGTTGTAGGATGTCAAAACAAGGTACAAAGAGAACTTCGGTGACTACATCTAAAAAAATCAACAAATTGTAGTGGGCATTTGTAGCAACAAAGAGAAAAATCTCCATCAAGTGATTCTATATTTTTTCTCAAGGATAGAGGATGTTTCTAGCCTTGTAATCAGGATTAGGATAACTACTAGCATAGTTGCCTAAATATATAAAAATGAAGTACATACTTACTTACATAAATACATACATACTTAGTGACTTACTTACATAGATGCATACATACATACGTACTCACTTAGTTACTTATATACATACATTCATACTTACTTACTTACTTATTTACTTACTTACTTACTTACATACATACATACATACATCCATAAAAATATAAAAACGATCCATATATACTTACTTACTTACATAGATAGATACATACATATATACTTGCTTATTTACTTACTTACATACATACATACACACACATACATACACGTATACATACATACATGCATACTTACTTGCTTATTTACATACATACATACATACTTACTTACATACATACATACATACATATACACACGCATACATACATACACATGCACATAAATACATACTTACACTCGCACACATACACATACACATACACAGTTTACAGGTGCATTGTTATTTTGCAACTGGTATGTTTTTTGCAAGTGAATTATTATTTTGTGGGTGGAAGATGGAAGAAAGAAGTTTTGGAAGTGATTTTTTGTTTAGCTTATATGAATTTTGTTATGTTCATCATGTTAGATATCGTTCTATAGAGACCATTCTATGTGTATGTGGGACAAGGGCTAAGGTTATCCAAGGTCCCTAGCTTGGAGATGTCCTGAGGTACTTAAGGAGTAATGGGAATGAGTATGCATGATGGCCACATGTGCACACTAGAGCATTCCATAGCATTACTATCTTGGGTGCAAGAGGATATAAAGGATGGGAGATGAGTTGCACATTCATCATTCAAGTCCTTTTTTTTTAGTCTTCATTTGAGAGTTTCTTGGAGATAACTTAGAAAGTGAATGAATGATTGTCACAATTTGGCATCTAGAGCAGGTCTAAGATTATTTTTGCATGGAAAAATTGGGGATATCACCATTTGAAGGGATCGGTTTTCTTCATGTATGAGCTATTGTCGAGTTGTAGGAGGTTGATAACCCTGAAGTTTACAAAAAGAAGGATTTTTTCCCCCGCAAAGGAGCCCAAGATCTCCCCTTAAGGGAGGCCATGACATGATGGCACCCTTACAAAGGAGTAGGCCAGCCAAAAATAGTCCAAAGGTCATGAACATGCAACCCACCCACGTGCTTATGCATATGTGAAGGAGGAGAGCACATCGTAGTTTCCTCTTCCTCTTCTTCTGGAAGCATAATTTTGAGAACTTTCTTTTTTATACCTGAAGAAAGGCACCACATATCTTACATATGGGATAAGTTAAGGTAGCACGAGTGCTTTTTGAGATCTATAGTTGTATGCGATTCAAGGGGAGTACATTCCTCTCTCTTGGGAACTTATTCTCTTCATACATCCCTCTTTAGATAGCTTTGTCTTTAGCACATGCTTCCACTTTATTGAGCATATATCTCTCATCCAACATCCAAACGGAGTGATTGAAAGTGCTATGAAATCCTTCTTTTGAGATCTAAATGAACACATTAGAATGCACATTTAGCCTCTAGAATTCCAACGTATGGAGCCTTCAAGTTGACTGATTATGCATTAAAAGTCTTGTAGAAATCAATTGGAAGTATGAGGGTAATTGATTTCAACTTGGAAACGCTCAAAAGGTGGTTTTTGACCATTCATAGCCTCTATGCCATCTATACACATGGATTTGTTCATCTTAAGATAAGCTTTCTTTTCAATACTTGCTATATACTTCTCTTTTGGGGCATTAATTGTCATTTAGAATAGGCTTTTAGCTTCTATACATGCATGAATGCTTGCACACATGTTTATAAACCTCTAAACTTTTACTTAACTTGCAAAGCTAGTTGGTAACATGTTCTTAATGTAGGTACCATGAGGACAAAGCAAGAGTATGTAGCGCTCTCATATAATATTTGATATCCGGTCTGATGGCTTCACTTGTGCTTGTCAACTCTTCTTCTGATTGGGTTTCTTCAATTGGAATAGGCATGCCATCAATTTCCCCCTTTTCCTTGATCAGTCCCTTTGTGATTGACTCTTGGCACATTTCTTCTCGAGGATCTTTCCCTTTGTTCCTTGTTTGCATAACAAAATATTCAATTTCTTATAGATGTACCACCCTAGCAGATGGTAATGGCATGATTTTTTCTTCTACAACTCCTTCCTTACTCATAGAGATCATTTGAATATGAGGCCCTGATGTGGATGCCTTATTCTTTGGGCAACACATGGTGTAGCGGTATCTAGCTTCTAGGCAATTTCTACAAGGGTAAAATTTCTATGGTAGAGAACATGCTTTGATAATGTCCACACTTCCAACACCTTAAGCAAATGATTGGCTTTTTGTGACCATTTCCAAAATTACCCTGAGGATCTGGGTTGTGGGTTTTACCTTGAATTGATGCAACAACCATTGCATTTGGTGGTGGTTAGAATCCTCCTTGTCCCTAGCATACTTGTGTAGGAATCCCTTTTGAGTGATACTTTTGGGCTTCATGGCCAAGCTGCCTGCATAACTAGCAAGTCACACTTAAAAGAGGGTATTCACTTACCACATGACCTTGTTTGCTACACTTGGTGCACCATAGTCCACCTTTGATTCCACTTCGTGCATGTTCTTGTAGCTCCTGCCAAAGTTGTGTTAATTCTTCTATCTAGGCTTGCTCTTCCTTTTGTAGTTTTAAGGCTTCACTTTCAAGCCTTTGTTGTGTCACTGTACTTTCTGGGCTTGTTTCTTCTTAATTTTGCGAGCTCCTTCCTCAATTGTGTTATTGCGTCTTCAGGTTCCATGGGATATGGTAGGCTAGAAGAACCAATTCCATATTGGTGTCTAAATTGCTTCAACCTTGTTGTTGTGGTAATCAACTCCTCAATAGGAGCACCAATTCCTTGATCTTGTAGTGTGTAGACACTAGAAGTGGTTTAACAAGCCATTTTTTGACAAAAAAAAACATGGGGAGGATATGGTAGCCATAAGGGCTTTGGATGTAGTAAAAAATTCAAGAAATGTCTCCCCAACACTTAGTCATAAGTTCTCTAATTCTTCAATGATGTTTTTTGTTGTATTTCTTTTTTTTAGAATTGTGCTTTAAAGGAGTCCTTCACTAAGTCCCAAGGATGTAAATGATTGTGGATAAATTGACTAAACCATTTATCTTCCAAGCCTTCCAATGTTGCTCAGAAAAGGATTAGAAAAGTATCTTCCCTTCCCATTAACCCGCTTGTTTTACATAGGGCTAAAAATCGCTTGACATGCTCGCCAAGAGATATCTTCATTTGTTAATCCTCTAAAAGAAGGAAATCGGGTATTCAATGAGAAAAGCAAAGTTTCTAAGTCTACTTGGCTGCCATGTTTCCTATTGATGATGTCGATGAAATAGGATTGGCTGACCTATGAGTGACTTTCCTTCTTGTGGTTTTGAAAGAAACTCCTAATGTTTGCGATCCGTTTGCGATCATGACTTGCGCATCCTATTCCATAAGCCTAAGGTGAATTATAAGGAAAAAAATAAAGTTACCTCTTCAGTCACATTGTCAACACCTTTGAATTTCTTCTTCACTTTGCACATATACATACACACACATACACTAACATGCATATGCATACATACATAGACACATGCACATACATACACACATATGCATACACATATATGCACATATACACACACAAACACACTATACAAACACATGCATGCACACACACACACATACATATACATACACACACATGTGCATACATACTCACATGCATTCGTACACACACATGCATATGTATACACACATTGTTTGCAGCACTCAAGGCACCCAAGGACTCACAAGACAAGGAAGCCAAAGAAGGGAGTCAGAGCAAGGATCAAGCAGGCAAAGTAGTCAACGCAGATCTGGCAAATAAGCCCTTAAAATTTTTCATATATTTCCCAGATAGTGATTTTAGTCACTCCACACCATTGTAAATACCATTCGACCTATTTGTAGCTCCATTTTGTGCAAGCCAAGGAGTCCTTGAGCTTGAGGAGCATTAGAAGTACCTACCTATCAATTTTCATAATTTTTTGAGCTCGTCTGAGCCTCCAAAATAGCCTAGGAACCTAATTTTTAACTAGGTCTACGTCTGGACAAGACCAAAGCTAGTCAAAAACTATAAATAGAGCTAGAAAGCTCATTTTTGAGGTTAGCTTGTTGTAGAATTGAACTTGTAAGAGCACTTTTGAGTAATCTAAAGAACTCCATTGTCTCTCTCTTTGTTCTTGCCTTGTGTGCACGTGTGTGCATGTTAGTGTGCTTCTCACCCACGCACTTGTGCCATCACTTGTTCGAGGTCTGCATACCATCCTCACGTCTTCCCGGATTGACATTAAAGGAGGTGCTACTCATCACTGAGCTAGACCAAATTTTGGCACCATTGTTGGGGATCGAGCTTTGAGGACGAGTGTGTGATGGTAAGATGTAGAGTTGAGACGTTGGAGTTATAGGTACTTTCTTCACTTTTATCTATTTTTCTTCACCCTCTTCATCGCCATCATCATCATCACCATCTCCCACCTCCATCTCCATCATCACGACATTTTCAATTTTTTGGTCATATCACCTTCCCATACCATTTCCCCTCATTTCACTTGTGTGAGAGAGAGAGAGAGCATTTGCATGCTTGTGTTTTTTGTGTGTTTCTTGAGATTTTCCGCAGGAATCAGCATCCCCAGCAGCTACACCAGCTCCAGCAGGTAAAATTTTTTTGACTGTGCAGGTCCCGAGGCATTGACCTCTGTCAATCGTGACCGACAAAAAAATTGACTTTTTTTGCAAAACAAAGTGCATAAACATGATGTGTAGGGCTAGAGCATTCCAAAAGTGTGTTTAAAATTTTAAAATTCCTATGTTTTCTGTCAATCGCCATCGACACGTCAATCACGATCGACAAACGATGACGGACACTTCCCGACGGACCTGTCAATCGCGATCGACATGTCAATCACGATCGACAGAGTCAACGACCGACTGACCACGATTGACAGAACCCTCATGTAACACGTGTCAATTGTGACCGACCCATCAGTCACGATTGACAGCCTCGACGGACCTGTCAATTGCGACCGACATAGTCAATGATGGTTTGACCACGATCGACTGAGCCCTCGCGTGCCACATGTCAATCGCGATCGACCCATCAATCACGACTGACAGCCTCGACGGACCTGTCAATCGTGACTGACCCAGTCAACGACCCTTTGACCATGACTAACTGAAATTTCAGGCCATGTGTCAATTGCGATTGACCCATCAATCGCGACTGACAGCAACGACGAACCTGTCAATCACAATCGACACATCGATCGCGACTCACACATCAATCGTGGTTGATGGGCAAATTTGGCCTTTTTTTTGGGCAAAGATATTTAGTCTATTTTTGGCTAATACTTGGGAAACGTTAAAAGTTTATTAGAGCATTGTGAGGCCGCTACACAAAGCAAATTCTAGAAATCCTGTTTGCTTGTTAGCTTGATTTGTCCCTGTTTTAGCTACGAGAGCATGGAAAGATAGCTAAGAGAGAATTAAAAGACAATGGTCTAAGAAGATGAGCAAATTAGAACAAAGCATAAGAGAAACAAAAGCCAAAATTGTTGAGCTCACCTCTCAAACAAACTCTCACATACCACCACCACCTTCATCCCTATCACCTTCTAATCCACCATCTTTCAACCCACCTCATACAATTCCACCACCCCCTAAAGTAGGATCAGTATTGGCTGACCCCACTCCTGAAGACATAGACATGATGCTTAAGGCATATCAGGCCAGAATCCAAGAAGGGCCAAACGTGACAGATCATGACAAATGTTACCCTAGAGTTGATCTAGAGATAGAGAGAACCAAGCTTTGTGCTAAAATGGTAGCGTTGGCTCAGAACATGTTTGAAGCCATTCGCCTTTTCAACTACTCTTGCTCAGCTAAGGCACAATTGCACTTTGATGGACTGTTGGAAAAGTTGGAGAGCATAATTGCAACATCTGATAAGGAAGCCATATCCCAAGGAAGAACCAAGGCAAGCAAAAGAATAAGCATTCCTCCCCAGGAAGCTTATGTACCTAATTCCACTAAACCAGACATCTCTTCTTCTATGAATAGGTATTCACCAGAGTTCCTGCAAGAGATTTAAAAAGAGAAATGGGCTAAAGAAAGTGAAGTCCCTCCTCCCATTGAACTTGTGGATGACGTGCATGATCAATTCCCACAAGACATTCCTTCTATTTATGGAGAGCAGGAGAGTACCCAATCTCATGAGAGATTAGACTTCGAGTCTATCTCCTTACAGGAACTACCCCATTTCACAGGCCCATGGGAAGCTAAATCTACTTGTATGAGAGCACCCACGGTCATGGTAAGAAATGAAGACTCAGTCATACCTAGGAACATAGAGGTAGTGAAAAACACTAAAGTGCAGTGCAACCTCACTTTAGAAGAGTTACTCAAGGTTAGGCCAGAACTATGGAAGCATGTAGCCAATCAAGTGCCAGAAGTAGCAAAACCTCGTTCCCAGGTAGGATCTCATAGAAAAGTGCCAGAGATACCCTTGGACAAGATAGGAGACATGAGTGAAGGAGAAGAAGGAAACACCTATCTTCCCATTACCCATCAAGGATACACAACCAAGGCCATTTTGGACTCAGGTGTTGGAGTTGCCATTGCTACCACTTCCTTATGGAAGCGATGGGGCAAGCCAGCACTCAGGCCGATGAGAATGAAATTGCAGATGGTCGATGGTCACATTGAGAGACCCTTAGGAGTGCTAGAAGGAATAACTCTCACCACTTGTGGTGTAGAGTCTGAGCATACTTTTGCTATATGTGACTTTAGCAAAAATCAGGCATATGAGATGATTTTGGGAAGACCATTTCTGCGACAGTTGCAAGTGGTACAGGATTGGGGAACCAATTCCTTGTACCTGCAACACTTAGGTGTTACCACCAAAGTCAATCTCAAGGATTACTCTCATAGAGATGTACCCCCATTCAATGGAATCCCATCCATAGAGCCAAATATGATACCGAGTCAGTGCATTCCATAGGATCAGGATCCTCATGGATGCATGAAGACACCCACTTATGGATGTGCAAGGTAGCAGTGGAAGAAGAGAAGAGAGAAAAAGCCAGAGAGGTAGGTGTGAAAAAAATCCATAGATCAGTTCAAGACCAAGCCTATGCACCTGTAGTATATCCTGACGAAGAATTTGAACCTCACGGCTGGGCGGAAATTCTAGCAACAATGGATGTAGCCATCAATGAAGAGCAATGGACACCCCACTATGATGAGGATGGCTATGACATTTCAATCTTCTCAATAGAGCCAATTATGGGAGATTCGGTTCTGGAAGAATGTGAACCTAGCACTGATGCATTTGAGGATGCAAGTGACTCTGATCTAGAGTCAATCATTATGGACTGATGCATTTGAGGATGCAAGTGACTCTGATCTAGAGTCAATCATTATGGACTCACCTTTTGCATCAGATGAAGAATACTTCTATGAAGTAGAAGTTCACCCTCAGACACATGAAGAGCTCACAAATGATGTAAGATTAACCACGCAAGTGACCCCTAAGAATGAAGGAAAGAAGAGAAAGAAGAGAGAAGTCACACCATAAGAGGAAGAATCTTTGTTTGAGGTCCCTGAAAATTTTAAGAAATATGAGATAGAAGACAGGAGAGTCATGATAAGAATGCCTAAACGCGACGCCCAAGCAGGAGAGGCCTATGATAACAAAGAAACCACCAAGAAAATAGTTGTAGCCATAGAAGAGGGAGAAGAAAGATGCACTTACATAGGACATGACCTGACGGAAGAAGAAGATCAAGAGTTGATAGCCTTGCTAAGAGAATACAGAGATGTATTCGCTTGGAGTTACAAGGACTTGAAAGGTGTGGACCCTGACATATGCTCACACACGATTCCCATGACCTCAGATGCCAAACCCTCTAAACAAAATCCATACACATACAATGATAATTATGCTGCCAAGATCAAAGAAGGGATAGATCGCTTGGTTGAAGCTGGATTCATCTATGAAATTGAGCACACTGAGTGGGTATCCCCCATTGTAGTGGTGCCCAAGAAGAATGGAAAGCTACGTGTATGCATTAACTTGAAGAAGGTTAATGCAGCCACAATTCGAGACAATTATCCTCTTCCAATTATCGAGCATCTACTAGAACGAGTAGCAGGCAAGGAAGTGTACAACTTCCTTGATGGATTTTTTGGTTACAATCAGGTAGCCATTGCCCCAAAGGATCAACATAAGACAACCTTTTCCACAGAGTGGGGCATATTCGCCTTTAGAGTAATGCCATTTGGTCTTACCAACGCGCCAGCTACCTTTCAGGGACTGATGTGTCATGTGTTTAAAGAGTTCTTGAGGAAGAATTTAGAAGTCTATGTTGATGATCTCTGTGCTCATTCCAACATTAGACAGACACATATACCCGAACTCAGGCAAATCTTTGACAAATGTAGAGAATATCAAGTATGCTTGATGATGGAGAGTATTAATCTCCAAAAGAACAAGTTATCCTTGAAGTTAGAGCACCTCTATATCAAGAATAACTTAAAACCTTTACCAATTTGGAGGATCAATGCTCAACTACCAAAATTTTGAACAAACTGTGAAGAAGATGACTACACAGAAAGTCTGTTGTACATAACTCATTCATTGACTTATCAAATGTGTAAAGTTTTTTATAAAACTTTGTACAATGTGTTGTCTATAGTTTGCACACCTCCTCCAAGTCAAATCATTCCAAAAGACTCAGTAGATCTTGAGAAATGATCTCAACAAGTCACCTATGTCTAAAACTATAGTTCTTAACAGTCGACTTTGACACCTGTAACTTCTAAAGCTTAGTTCTCTCAAACTAGAACCCATTTATGCAAATGCTTTTAGCCATAGATGGCTTACCTTTGAACTTAGATTTTGACTCCTCACTTGTGCAAAACTTTACATTGTGCACTGAGAACCGACCATTTCTTTGACCATCAAGATTGCACCTATTTCAGAAGACACTCAACACTTCCTCACATATGAATGTTCCTACTCATAATTCTCACAGGCTGTTTATAATTAGGCTCTCAAACTTTAACCATAGACTCATTAACTATGGAATTAGACACCTACAAAAGGATTCTTGAAATGATCAAGCACAGAAGGAGAACACACAGAAAAATCAGGCACAACTTTTCTTCATTACTAAAAAGTTTTACATATGGATGAGAGAGCTTTCTTACTCACTTCACAAGTGTCTAATGACTTCTAATTCTCATCAAATCTTGTTCTCTCACACTCTCTCATATTTGCCCCGACATTTTTACTTGTATATATAGGCAAATATGTACAAGCTCATAACCATACAAAAGTATAAGTGAGCTAACTCTAAGTTAATGTACATATGTATACATATCTTCATTCTCTGAACATATACTTTCTTCATGCTTCATGACTTTATCTTTTCTTCAATCCTTGACTTCAAAACTTTATCAAAACTTCAATTGTTGATTGCATTGCACCAACAACTCCCCCTCAATCATCAATTGAGGTTTTGTCTATCTTCTTCATACCTGCCATGTCTTTGAATCTTTGTAGCTTTGGTCCATCCAAGCTTTTGGTTAGCATATCAGCTATCTGATCTTTTGTTGAAGTATGTATGACTTCAATCTCCTTGTCCATCACCTTCTCTCTTAGAAAATGATACTGAATCTCAATGTGTTTAGTCCTGGCATGAAAAATAGGATTAGCAGCTAAATACAATGAACTCATGTTATCTCCATGAATAGTGGGTGTACTCTGAATGATGTCAAAACTCTTCATAAGAGTCTTAAGCCATATCACTTCCTTTGCAGCTTCAACCATACCTTTGTACTAAGCCTCTGTGGATGATAAAACAACTGTATGTTGCTTCTTTGAACACCATGAAATTAACTTATCTCCCACATAACACAAGTATCCATAAGTTGATCTCCTAGTATCATCAGGATTACCTGCCCAATCTGTATCACTATATATCTTGATGTTTGTATCTGATGTAAAACCATAATACAAACCTTCTTTGAGTGTACCCTTAATGTACCTCAACACTCTTTGTCCTGCAACCCAATGTTCTTTCCTAGGACAATGCATGAATTGAGATAATACTCCAACTGCATATGACAAGTCAGGCCTAGACCAAACTTTGATATAGCTTCATGTCCTTGAATTCTTCTCCTCCATATCTGCTCAATTTGTGATTCACCTTCATTGGAGTAGGTGCTACCCTGCAATCATCCATTCTAAACTTGATCAACAAGTTTTTCAAATACCTTTCTTGAGTTACATACACTCCATGTTGAGTGTATGAGATCTCCATGCCCAAGAAATATGACAAATCTCCTAAGTCACTAATCTTGAACTCTTTCTCCATTTGCTTCTTTAGGCTTTGAATTCCTTTCTCATCTGTACCTGTAAGAATTATATCATCAACATATATGCACATGTAAATGAACCCATCATCACTTTCTTTAACAAGCAAGCTACTATCTGCTTTAGATACTTGAAAACCAAGTTCCTTCAAGAACTTCACAAGTCTATAATTACATGCCATTGGGGCCTGCTTTAAACCATACAAAGCTCTCTTGAGCTTACATACATGATCTGGATACCTTTCATCTTTGAATCCTTGTGGTCGCTCCATGAAAACATCATCTAAAATGTAACCATTTAGAAAAGCATTCTTCACATCTAATTGACATAATTTCCAACTTTTACATGTAGCAATAGCTATGAGTGTCCTGATGGTTGTCATCTTTGCCACAGGACTATAAGTCTCATCATAATCTATACCATATGTCTGAGCAAATCCTTTCACAACAAGTCTAGCTTTATACGTAGACACACTTCCATCTGCAAACCTCTTTGTCTTGTAGACCCATTTGCATCCAATGATCTTTTGACTATTTGGTTTAGGAACCAAATCCCATGTGTCATTCTCCATCAACGCATCATACTCTTTCTACATAACTTTCTCCCAATTTTCCATACCTTTTGCCTCTTCATATGTAGAAGGGTCTTCATCTGCCTTTATCATATAAGCATAATCTTTGGTAGCCAAAAAAGAAGTGTCATAACTATACCTTGTAGGTTGCCATTT
The DNA here is from genome assembly GCA_020310875.1 of Ceratopteris richardii. Taxonomy (NCBI): domain Eukaryota; kingdom Viridiplantae; phylum Streptophyta; class Polypodiopsida; order Polypodiales; family Pteridaceae; genus Ceratopteris; species Ceratopteris richardii. The sequence goes on from CM035429.1 coordinate 99,782,885, forward strand.
GTGTCTTGATGAACTTCTGAGTTATCCACTCCTTCAGGTTTCTGGTTCATCACATTCTGGATCAAACCTTGGTACTTCTTCAACTTCAACCTATACTTGATTGTTCTCCTCTTCATCAAATATATGAACCTTTGATTTACCTTTCTTTTGATTCAACTTCTTCATCACCTGCATAAATATTGATTGTACCTGCATACCAAGTACTTCTCTCATCAAATGTAACATCCTTTGACATAAGGAATTGTTTTGTGGATGGACTCCACAACCTATATCCCATCTGCTTATCATCATATCCAATGAACACATACTTTTCAGCTTTAGGTTCCAATTTGTGCCTCAATTGAGATGGCACATATGCATATGCCAAACATCCAAATACTTTGCAATGATCAAGAGTAGGTCTCTTACCCCACCATGCCTCATATGGTGTCATACCCTGCAAAGCTTTACATGGTAATCTATTGACCAAATATGTAGCTGTATTTATAGCCTCATCCCACAAATAATTTGGGGCAATTTTTCTCCTTCATCATGGATCTTACAAACTCCACAAGAGTTCTATTCCTCCTTTTTGCTACACCATTTTATTGAGGAGAATACCTTGAAGTAACTTCCCTTTTTATACCTACATTCCACAAGTAATCACTGAACTCATTAGAAAAATACTCTCCCCCTCCATCTGACCTTAGTCTCTTCAACTTTTGACCTGTAATTCTTTCTGCATACACATGATAATGCTTGAATGTATTGAATACCTCTGACTTATCTTTGATCACATAGATAGTAATCCACCTCGTAGCATCATCAACATAAATCACATAATACCTTGAACCATTGATACTGAAATCCTTTGATGGTCCCCACACATCTGTGTGTACCAATTCAAGCTTCTCTGAATACATAAAACCATGCTTGGAATAAGATTGTTTATGAGCCTTACCTAATTGACATGCCTCACATCTGTATGTCATATGTTGACTTGCAACATTAGGCAATCCAAGCACTGAACCATTGTTAACCATATCTTTAATACCTCTTTCATTAAAATGTCCAAGCCTTTTGTGCCAAAGATCTAACTCAGAGATATTATGTCCTCCATAGGTGAACAAGGCATGACCAATATTACCTTGAATCTTCAATGTGAACAATCTTCCTTCTTTCTTCCCTGAAACAATTTGTTTATACCCATTGCTAGGGTCTTCCACAAAAACTCCTTCATTAGTGAACCTAACTTCATAACCTTTTTCAACAATTTGTCCTACACTTATCAGATTCTTTGGAATTGTAGGAACATACAAAACCTTACTCAAGAGAGTACTTCCATCCTTGTCCTTCACTGATCCAATTGACTTCACATTGTGCTTTGTATTGTCACCTGTTTGAACTACATGATTAGTTACCTTATTCTCCAAATCAGTCATCAAAGCTATGTTGCCACTGAGGTGATTGCTACACCCTGAGTCAATATAGAAGACTCTTTGGTCTTCACTTTGCCTTTCACAAGTTGCATTCATTATCAATGTTGAATCCTCCTTTTGATCTGAAGCATTATTGTAGTAGGTATTGTTGTATTGTTGGCTTTGGAATCCTCTACCTGCATTTCTTCCAAAATAACTTCTACTACCTCTACCTCTAAAATTACTTCTTTGATTTCTGCCACCTCTTCCTCTTCAATTAAAGTTCTGATTATATCCACCATTATTCTGAGTATTATGCCAACAACCATGAGCTAAGTGATTTGTCTTACCACAAATCCAGTAAGCTTTGACTCCATCTTTATTACTTCTGCCTCTTCCTCTACCTTTGCCACCTCCTCTTCCTCTTAGGAAGTTAGCTTGGCTAGTTGTACCTTCATCTTCATTTGCTAGTTGCTTCCCTTTGCTATTCTTCTTTTTATTCTTTGAATACATTGCTTGACCTGCACTCTTATCATTTTCACCTTTGACATCCTGCTCAAAGGTTAACATGTGTCCTAGCAACTGATTCAAATCAGGAGTAAAATGATCTAGTGATAATTCAATAGACAAAAATGAATGGTTTCCATTTGTCATCACCTCTCAAACCTGTGAGGATTTGCCTTACCAATTTATCCTCCTCAATATCTTCATCAACTGCTACTAATGCATTTGCAATGTCTTTCATCCTTGTTACATAATCTGAAATGGATTGAGAGGCCTTCTTCTTGAATGTGGTAAACTCTGCCCACAAGGATGCCTTCCTTGACTTTGTGGTGTTTTGGAAATGCTCCTTCAAAGCATTCCATATATCACTTGCACTTTCAAGACCTCTAATGTGAGGTAGCAAGTAGTCATTAACTCCCATATAGATAATGCTCCTAGCTTGAGCATCTCTCTTCATCCAAGTCTTCAAATCTAACAATTCATCCCTAGTTGGAACACTAGGATCTCTAAACTGAGGCTTTTCTTCTTCACCTGTGATATAACCTATCAAGTCTTTGCTCATAAGATGAGCTTACATCCTCATTGACCATGCTGGATAGTTATCTCTATCCAATTTCTCTATCTGAAGAGAATCTTCCATTCTTTCTTTACCTGTGTATTAAATCCTTTAAGATTTGTGAGGAATAGGGTTACCTTTGCTTCGAATGAAGTTCCTTTTATCTCCCTTGATATCCTCTGACCTCCTTCTCAAGCTTTGCTTTCAAGCTTTCACCTTTTGTATCTTCAAATGTTGAATTCTTTATAACTGCAACAGTCTGGGTCCTCGTTTCTTCAATTTTGATGCTTCCTGCTCTGATACCACTGATGGAGAGTATTAATCTCCAAAAGAACAAGTTATCCTTGAAGTTAGAGCACCTCTATATCAAGAATAACTTAAAACCTTTACCAATTTGGAGGATCAATGCTCAACTACCAAAATTTTGAACAAACTGTGAAGAAGATGACTACACAGAAAGTATGTTGTACATAACTCATTCATTGACTTATCAAATGTGTAAAGGTTTTAATAAAACTTTGTACAATGTGTTGCCTATAGTTTGCACACCTCCTCCAAGTTAAATCATTCCAAAAGACTCAATAGATCTTGAGAAATGATTTCAACAAGACACCTATGTCTAAAACTGTAGTTCTTAACAGTCAACTTTGACACCTATAACTTCTAAAGCTTGGTTCTAAAACTAGGCTTCTCTATTACTATCAGAATCTATGATTTTGATGCGTATGGGTTCTCACGTATGTTGTGGGTGTTGATGGATATGCCTTTTCATTGATTTTTTTTCTACTTTTGATAGGTTCCGCAAAAGAGAGCAGTTGATCACTAAAGTGCATGATTTTTATGAAAGTTTTGCATGCAAGATGGAGAGATGCAATTTTTTTCTAAATCTCATGGATCATGAAGATTGCTTCATCATGCAAGAAGAAGCCAAAAATCAAAGAATTACCTTCTAATTGTGATTGAGAGTGAAATTGTGAGTGAGAGTGAGATTGAGAGTTTGATTGTGAATGAGATTGTGATAGCGTGGGACTGGTCGAGAGGTCAAGGCTTCGTCGCAAAGCAATTACTAAAAGCTAATGTATCCAATTACTTCAAATCTATAATACCAAGTCTTCTCTTTCTCTTCATCATATCTTGTCTAGTCTATTGTGTCTACTTTTCTCTTGTTTTCAATAATTTTTCTTTTTCTCTCTCTTCTACTATTCTTGAGTGATGGCTTGCCATTTGGGATAGCTTGTGATTATGGAAGTGCTATAAGTGGTATCAAGGCACAATCGATCCTCCACAACTATGGAAGGTTGTACACAAATGATTCATTTGCAAGAGGAGCTTATTTACAAGCTTCTTGAAGAATTACTCAAAGAACAAAGTGGAAGCGACCAGAAGGTACCACAAATTTGTTCATGAAGTTGAACGATGAAATGGATGAAGGTGCACAAACATCTAAATGCTTAGAGCAAGATAGGAATGCAATTATGAAGATATGGAGGCTGGTGAGTTTGCCCCCAACCAAGTCTTCAATGAGGCAAAATTGAACTCTTTTGATGGTGAGAAGAAGAGCAACAAAGATTTGGAGGCACAGAATTTTGTCCTAGAGGATGAGTTTATTTTTCCACAATTAAGTGAGGAGTCCAAAGTTAATGTTGTGATGCATGGCATCCCAAAGCTATGATGGAAGTCCTATATGCAAACATGGACATGTTCTTGTCCGATTCTATGGAAGGAATTCAGGGAGCAAGAAAAAAATATTATTGTTCTCCATACTACCATATGGATAAGAAGTTAGAGTTCTATAATTTTTGACAATGGGGGATGCCAAACATAGCTAATATGTCGATAAGTATAAGAAGAAGTTTCTATGTCTTCACAAATATGCATTGGAGGTTAGCAGGGATGCTCTAAAGAGTAAGTTTATCGAAGAATCCTATGAGGAACTCCATTAGTAGGTGAAGGGATTTGGATGTGATGACTTCTTGGATGTTGTTGTGATGGCCAAGAATTTTGAGAGGATGGAGAATTTCAACATGCAAAACCATATTCGTTGTGATGGGACATAAGCCATAGAGACCTAATATAACAAATATGAACAACTCAAAGAGAACTTCATCTTTTAGTAATCAAGGTAAGAATCCTGCTCAGGTGAAGACTCAAGGGAGGTGTCAACCCATTCATTCACTGCACGACTGATTTTATTGAGCAAAAAAAAACTCTGTTTGTGTTTTCATTGTGGCAAATAAGGACATCGAACATATGAATGCCCAAACAAGGAAATCTTTTAGCCTACACGAGTGAAGGTGATACACATCATTCAGGAAGGTACAATGATTGACAAAGCAGATGATGGAGGTAAGTGCCCTAGTTCTATTTTATGTTGCATGGTAACTAGTTCTTTCTGAAGAGATTTTGGTAATTACAATTTTGGTTATGATTTCCACATGTGAGTGGATTTCTCATCGATTCAGGTAGAGCATATTGTTTTCTATCTTTCAAATCCGTATAGACTTTTTCCATATCCTTAAATGTGCATATATCAAGACCTATGGAGTTGGCCAATGAATGACTCATCACATCAATGGATACATTGAAAACCTTGCCTTTATTTTTTTATATGTGTTTTTTTGGGAGTTTTCATGTGATTGAAATGAAACGATGTGATGTAATTAATAGCATGGATTGGTTAGTTCAAAATCCTACAATGATTGATCGTGAACAAAGAATGATTAGTTTAAGGTTAGATGGTGAATGTATCCAAATCTTGGGTGATGCGCAGAATCCTAAGCCTATTCTTATCTTTGCCATGTAGATAATTAGAGTTATATCTGAGGGTTGCACGAAATTTGTAATATATGTAAATAATTTGTATGGGAAAGATTATGAGCAAAAGCTTCTCAATTATGTAGAAAATCTTTTGAAAGAATATGCAGTTTTATTTCTAGAAGACCTACCTGGTATACCGTTAGTATATGATCAATGCCTACCCCTCATGATTTTATGCACATTTTATAAGGCCCTCATTATGAGGAGAAGCCAAGCGTGCATTACCCAATTGATGGGAATCCTAACTTGCATGTTAGATGAAGGTCATATTGGACCATGTAAGGTATTGTAAGGAAAGGGAGTTACTAGGCTCCCCAATTGTGGGGTCCGAGGCAGTGGTGAGCAGCCCCGACTGGGGGTCCAAGGGGGCTAGCGCGCCCCCTGGAGCTGGCGGGGGTCTGGGGGCAGTGCCTTCGGCACGACGGTAAAGGGAATACTCCATGGAATATTCCCTATCGGAGTAAGAAATCATTTATATTTGTTAAGTCGGTTCAAAGCTGCATATGGTAACTACGCGGGCGGTGGCCGCCCACGCTCTACTGCCCATGTATAGCCATCTGCGAAGGCCATCCATTATCCTATATATACATGACTTCTGCACTACCTGGGATATCAAATCGAGCCAGCATACCTCTACCTTGTATCTCCCTATCTAGACTTGTCCAAATCACCATTTAAGCTCTACCTCAAGAGCACATGGATGGACAATGCCATCATCTTTATACTTGTTGTTAGTAGAAAATTGTTGAAATTCTCCTATATTTGTTATCTTCTCTACTACTACTCCTGTGTTATATTGTGTAACTATTGTCTTACATATACCTCCACCTAGATAGATTGAGCATGCCATTGATCTATATCCTATGAGTGAACCATATTCTAGAGCACCCTATAGATTTAACATAGATGAATTAAAGGAGCTCAAGCTTCAATCAGATGATATTTTGAAGAAAGGCTTAATAAGACCAAGTATTTCACCTTGGGAAACACTTGTTTTATTCTATAAGAAGAAAGATGGCTCTTACAGATTATATATTGATTATAGGGGGTTGAATAAAAGAATGATTAAAAATAAGTATCTACTCCCTCGTATAGATAAATTGTTAAGTCAATTGAGTGTTTGACTCTATTAACCGAAAATTGAGTTAAGATCTCGATATCACCAAATTAGGATCAAAACAAATGGCATACCCAAAAAAAACTTTTCGAGCATGTTATGGCCACTATGACTTTATAGTTTTACCTTTTGGATAAACAAATGCTCTTGCCTTATTCGTGTGTTCCATGAACATATTTTTCATGATTATCTAGATGAACTCATCTTAGTATTTCTTGATGATATATTTGTATAGTCTAAAGATGATGAGGAGCATGTTGCGCATCTCAAGAAAAAAGTTGCAAACACTTATAGAACACAAATTGTATGGAAATAAGAGTAAGCGTTTCTTTGATGAGGAAAAAATTATGTATTTAGGAATATTTAAAGACGGAATTCATATAGACTACGATGAAGTGAAAACAATAGTTGATTCGCCAGTTCCTAAAACTATAAGGGATGATAAAAGTTTTTAGGATTGGTGCAATATTAGAGAGCACATATTAAGGATTTATCTAAGATAGCTAATCCCCTCAGATTGTTGACTAAAAAGAATCCAAGATTTGTGTAGAGTGATGCCTATCAAAAATCATATGAATAATTGAAACAAAAAGTCGTTGAAAATTGTTTTTTGAAAATACCAAAAATTGAAAAAACTTTTGTGGTTGCATGTCCTTTCCAAAACGTAAAGGTCTTAGCATCCCAATTCTATCGTACTTTGGCATTTCTCAACCAGGGTCTGCCAAGTAGTAAATTGTAATCTAGATTCCTTCCTTTAAGCTCTAGTACCACAAATGTAATAGGAACACCACATGTAAAATTTTGATAGGGATATCTTTGATAAGCCCCACTGGCTAAACTCGAGACTAGTCAGCCATCCATACAAAAAATGGGGCTAGCTCAATTCTTTTCCATCCCATATGTTTACATGTAGTCGTTGAAGTGATGTTTATGCTTGATCCACCATCAACCAGAACCTTACGAATAGCTTTAGTTTTATACCATATCATGATGGTGGGAATTGCATAATCCACTACTCTATTCAAGAAATCATTTACCATACTGACCGTCAGTTTCAGACTCGAGGACGGTGAAACACTTTCATCATCAGATCTTTTAACTTTGCCTTTGACATCCTTACTCTTATTCTTATTTTATGTATAGGGTAGAGGATTGTTTACATTTTGAGTTTTCTTCATTCTTCATAAGTTTTGCCTCATCTGTGAACAATTGCCTAAAAGTGTCCCTACACTTTAGGTGTTGATTGATTTTCCAACCACTAATTAGTCGTGATATTTGGCTTCTAATATCATGATATTCCTTCAGCTTATTCTCTTTTACCTTTATCCAATGAGATAAAGTCCATGCCTTTTTACAAGAGGTGTTCATATGTACTTCATAAGTGATCAAAATGAGTAGGTGAGAAGTCCTTGTTATTTGGTCTAGCATCTATGCTTGCCAAATGTACCAATAGCCAAGGTAAAATTTTAGATCATATTGTGTCAAGGAATGGTGTATCTATGGATGAGGATAAGGAATGGTGAGAACAATAATTGAGTTAAGGAACAATGATATTGTGTCAAAGAGCAGTGACAACAATAATTGAGTTCCCCAGAACTAGAATGGTCAAGGAAGTACAAGCTTTCATGAGACATTGTGGATACTATAGATGCTTTATCCACATGTATACTATGATTGAAAATCCTCTATACAAACTTTTAACTAACTTTGAGTGGAATGAAGAATGTGAGATGTCTTTTAATGAGCTTAAAAGATGATTGTGCTCATGTCTAATTGAGAGGGTTCATCGGTATTTGAAGATATGTTGTGTATGTATGTGAATGAAAAGCAAAATATTTAGACTGAATACTTGCCCTAAGTTGAGTTTTCATATAATAATGCATGGCATGCACCTATAGAAAATGACTCCGTTTGAGACTACATATGGTTATAATTGTTTGATTCCACCTTATTTTTCTTTTTTTTTTCAAATAAAGTAGATGTATCTAAACAAATGCTTGAGAAAATGGATGAAGAACTTGGAAAAATTAAGAAGCACATAAAAGAAGCACATAAAAGAAGCTCAAAAAAGACAAAAAACTATATGGTTTGACAAGAAGACCACTTGAATTTCAAACAAATGACATGGTATTTCTTAAGGCCAATGCTTACCAATCTAACTTGTTGCTAGGTAAGGATCATACACTGTCACCACAATATGGAGGTTATTTTAAAGTTTTGAAAAAGATTGGATCTCTTGATTATTTGTTAGAATTGCTTGAAAATTTAAATGTGTATCTTGTATTTCACGTTAGATTACTTAAAAGATATATACCTAATGTGTGTAGGCAATTTTGTCCTTTTGTGCCAAACATATGTACATATTTTGGTTCACTAGTACAAGAGCTTTGAAGTGTGCTACAGGGTTAGGAAAGCTCGATAGGGTAGTTATATTCAAGTTTTTGAGATACAACAATTTTTTTGCATTAGGTTATTTTAGTGAGTGGCCATGGCAGAAAGCAATGATGTATTCTGTATGTTGGTTGTTGAGGAAAATTTGGATGGCACTAATTAGCTGTTATGGGCATATATGATCTTTCATGTATTGGTGGCAAAAGGACTGTGGAATATTGTGTAGGGTGTTGAAAAATGACCTACTACACCTACAAATACAATTATTGAAGGTGATGCAGATGGCATTGAAGATGAAGATCTTCAAATCCTATTCATATTATGGTTCCTGCTAAACCTACTATTAAGCAACTTTGATGTTATGGCAAAAGATTCTCATACATATGCATTTGTCTATCAAATGTGCCATTATTCCTCATATTTGCTTGTGCAAAACAATATAGGATGCTTGGGATACACTTACCACTTTATACCACATAAGAAATGAGGCTCGTGTTGCTTACCTCCAAAAACAATCGGAGAGTGAGCATATGAATGAAGGATATTCTATCGATAGATTTTTGATAAAGATCAAATATTTGAAAGAGTAGTTGATTTTTGCAGATGAAGTCTTTCTAGATAGTTCGCTTGTGCAGACTTCTCTTAATGGTCTTCCTAATTCATATCAGAGTTTTGCTTCTACTCTTTTGTTCATGATGAAAGGCAATACAATCTAGGCAAAATAGGTCCATTATGTATGTTGCAGATCAAGCTTTCTTAAGTCAGAAGGGCAAAGGTAAATGGAGTTCACCTATTAGTAAGCAAAAATATGCTAATTTTGCACAATAAAAAAGGGAAGACAAAGAGAAGAAGAAAAAAGAAAAGTAGAAATAGTTCTACAAATACTATAAATGAAATGATCATGTCAGAAAGAGTTGTCCAAAATTAGCTACAAAAGATGCAAAGAAGAAAGAGGTTGGGATGGTAGAGGCCTCTACACCTAAAACAGAGTTAATCTTGTGTAGAATGAAGAATGGGAATTTACTACTTTGACAATGGGGCAACCAAACATATTACCTTGCAACATAGTTTCTTCCATTCACTTGAGCCCGTCCCTATAGGGAATACTATCACATGTGCTAACAACTCCTCTTATTTTGTAATCAAAGTTGGTAAGATCATTTTGACTTCTGCTGATGGTAGTTCTTTCGCATTGTTAGATGCTTTGTTTGTGCCAAGGATCAAGAAAAATATATTGTCAGTTTCAACATTAGCCAAGATAAGCTTGGCTTTCAAATTTGTTGATGATAGATATACATTTCATGATCTATCAAATGGCGATATTATTATTTTCAGCATTTTAAGTAATGGGATGTATAAGCTCATAGACTATGTAAAATCTTTCAATGATTCAGCATGTGAAGTTCAAGATTCATAGACTATCTCAAATGCAAACCTTTGGCATGCATGCTTTGGTCATCTGAATTTTTTTAGTTTGCTATGCTTGCAGAAATTTGAAATGGTGTCCTCTCTGCCCAAACTTGAGGCACCTGGTAAACATGTTTGTAAAGGTTGTCTTTTGGGAAAAATGTAGCATTCCTCCTTCCCAAAAGATGGTTCAATGAGCTACTCAAAAATTGCAGCTTGTTCATAGTGATGTTTGTGGTCCTATGCAGACACCTTCTTTTGGGAACTACCTTTACTTCGTGACTTTTATTGATGAGTTTTCTAGGCACGCATGGGTGTATCCATTGAAAGCAAAGTCCGAAGTGTTTATATTCTTCAAAAAATTTCTAGTTTTGGCTGAAAATCTATCAGCATGTAAATTAGGCACCCTCCATTTTGATCGAGAAGGGGAATATATGTCTTCTGATTTTAATGCATCTCTAGCTGAATGTGGGATAAAACTTCAATGTATAGTGTTTTATGCACCTCAAGAAAATGGAGTTGCTAAAAGAAAGAACATGTCTCTCATGGAGATGGCAAGGTGTATGGTCAAAAATCAAGCATATGTACTTAACAAGTGTCCCACCAAAGCACTACAATCCATCACTCCATATGAGGCTTGGCATGGTTGCAAGTCATCTATTTCTCATCTACATGTCTTTGGTTGTCTAGCATATGGATTAGTGCTGAACAAAAACACAAAAAATTGGATGAAAAAGTAGTAAAATGTATTTTTGTTGGGTACAATTCTAAAAGCAAAGGCTATCATCTATATCATCCATAGAATAAATGCATTTTGGTTAGTCACGATGTTGTTTTTGTGGAAGATGCAATTTAGCCATTTATTTCATGTACTAAGGATACATCAGTTAGCTCCAAAGATGTGTATGCCACTTTGCTACCTCTTTTTATAGGTGGAGATCCAAGTGCTAGTCCAAATGAGGAAATTTCTTAGCCTTTACACGTTTCACATGATGATGCGGATCATTCATTTCTGATGTATATTTGCATGATGCACTTGTTGATGAGAGGGTCGATATAGAGGAGGCAAAAACTATGCCCAAATGGCTGACACAAACTTTGTGTGATACCAAATTAGGTGCACCTCTATCATATCGTACTTGTTCAGGCTCTCATAGTGCTTATTTTGCATCAGATTCCTATGCAATGGCTACCTCTAGTCTTTTTTATGAGAATGAGTCTATTTCTTTTGATGAAGCACAAAATTCAAAAAATTGGATGGCTTCTATGCAACCAAAATATGATGCTATTATGAAGAATGGTATTTGGTCTTTATGTGATTTGCATCCAGGAAAAAAGGCCATTAGCACTAAATGGGTATACAAGTTGAAGCATAAGCCTGATGGTACAGTTGACAGCTATAAGTCTAGGCTTGTTGAAAAAGGTTATGCTCAAGAGAGAGGCATTCATTTTGATGAGACCTTTGCTCCAACATGTTGAATGACCAACGTTCCTAGCATTTGTGCACTTGTAGCTCATCATGGTTGGAATGTACATCACTTAGACATTAAAACTACATTTCTAAATGGTGACTTACATGAAGAAGTGTATGTATTTCAACCTTCTGCTTTTGTGCACAAAGGGCATGAAAACAAAGTGTCTAGAATGAAAAAGGCATTATATGATATGAAGCAAGCACCACATGCTTGGTATGAAAATACACATGCCTACTTTATTGCACATGTTTTTGAGAACAGTCCAATTGAGAACACCTTATATATTAAGCATGCAAATGCTGTGCTTCTGATCATTGTTTTCTATGTTGATGGGTGCTGCTCACTAGTCCTAATGAGAAGCATATTGCTGATTTTAAGACTGATTTACATGCCTTTTTTGAGATGTTAAATTTGGGTCATTAGTATCATTTTTTGAGCATTCAATTTATGCAAGTTGATGGTAGAATAACTCTCGAATATTGCATCATTTTGGTCTTGAAGATTACAAACATATTGCCACGCCTACGGAAATAGGTTTACAGTTGAGTCTTCATGATGTTGGGATGCATTTGATGTTGTTCTCTATTAGAAGGTTGTTGGATGCTTGATTTACTTATGCATAACTCGGCCTGATGTTCACTTTTCTATCTCTCAGATGAGTAGGTTTATGCATTACCCAGGTTTCAAGCATTGGTACGAGGTTAGGCACATCTTTTTCTACTTGAGTCATATCCAACTACTTTGATTGTTTCATCCCAAGGGGGGATCACTACCGCCAAATTTTCATGCTTTTTTGGACTCTGATTGGGTTGGTTACTATGACACTTGTATGTCCATTAGTGGTTTTTGCTTCATGCTTGATGGTTGATGCATTTCCAAGTTGAGCACGAAGAAGCATACTATGGCCACTTCTAGTTGTGAGGTTGAGTATAGGGCAACTCCAATCAAAGAATTACCTTGTGATTGTGATTGAGAGTGAAATTATGAGTGAGAGTGAGATTGATATTTTGAGTGTAAATGAGATTGTGATAGCTGGAGATTGGTTTGGAGGTCTAGGCGTCCTCACAAAGCTATTATGTAAAAGCTAATGTATCCAATTTGTTCAAATCTATAATACCAAGTCTTCTCTTTCTCTGCATCATATCTTTATCCACTCTATTGCATCCAATTTCTCTTTTTCTCAACAATTTTTTTTGTCTCCCTCTTCTACTATTGTTGAGTGATTCAATGCTTGTGATTTAGGATAGCTTATGATTGTGGAATCTCTACAAGTGGTATTAAGTCACAATCGATCCTCCATAACAATGGAAGGTTTTACACAAACGATGAATGCACAAGAGGATCTTATCTACAAGCTTCTTGAAGAATTACTCAAAGAACAAGCTCAAAAGCGACCAAAAGGCACCAAAAATTTGTTCGCGGAGCTCAATGATGAAATAAATGAAGGTTCATGAAGATCTAACATGCTTAGAGAAAGATAGAAATGTAATTATGAAGATATGGAGGTTGGTAAGTATGCCCTCAACCAAGTCTTCAAGGAGGCAAAATTGAACTCTTTTGATGGTGAGAAGAAGAGAAAAAAAGATATGGAGGCATGGATTGAAGAGCTAGAGGACTTCTTTGAGCTTCCACAATTCAGTGAGGAGTCCAAAGCAAAGCTTGAGATCCTGCAACTTTGTGGCATCGTAAAGCTCTGGTGGATCCTACATACAGACTAGGACATGTTTTGGTCTGATTCTATGGAAGGAATTCCGGGATCAAGAAAAAAAACTTTATTGTTCTCCACACTGCCATATGGATAAGGGATGGAGTTCTATATTTTTTGACAATAGGAGGATGACAAACATAGCTTGTATGTCGATAAGTATAAGAAGAAGTTTCTATGTCTTCACAGATATGCATTGGAGATTAGCAGGGATGCTCTAAAGAGTAAGTTTATCAAAGGGACTTATGAGGAACTCCATTATGAGGTGAAGAGATTTGGATGTGCTGACTTCTTGGATGTTGTTGCAATAGCCGAGAATTTAGAGAAGATGGAATATTTCAATATGCAGAAGGCGAATAGAACCAGATTCATTACAATGGGACATAAGCCACAAAGACCTACTATAACAAAGATGAAAAATTCAAAGAGGAATACATCTTTTAGTAATCAAGGTAAGAATCCTGCTTAGGTGGAGACTCAATGAAGGTATCAACCCATTCATTCTTTGGAGGACCCTGATTTTATTGAGTGGGCAAAAGACCCGGTTTTCATTTTCATTCTGGTGAATAAGGACATCGAACATATGAATGCCCAAACAAGGTAATCTTTCAGCCTACATAAGTAAAGGTGATAAACATCATTGAGGAAGGTACAACAATTGACAAAGTGGATGATGGAGGTAAGTGCCCTAGTTCTATTTTATGTTGCATGCTAACTACTTCTTTCCAAAGAGCTTCTATAATTATGATTTTGGTAATAATTTCCACATAGAAGTTAGATTTATGATTGATTCACGTAGTGCACATTTTTTTCTATCTTTCAAATCTGTACAGAACTTTGTGATACCCTTAAATATGCATATAGCAAGACTTGTGGAGATAGCCAATGAATGAATCACTACACAAATGGATGCATTGAAAACCTTGCCTTAATTTCTTCTTATATGTGTTTTTCTGGGGGTTTTCATGTGATTGAAATTAAACAATATGATGTAATTAAAGGCATGGATTGGTTAGTTCAAAATTATGCAATAATATTGTGAACAACGAATAATCACTTTAAGGCTAGATGATGAATGTATTTGCATCCTAGGTGATGCACAAAACCCTAAGCCTATTCTTATCTCTTCCATGCAGATAATTAGAGGTATATGTGAGGGTTGCAAGACATTTGTAATTTACGTGAATAATTTGCATGGGGAAGATTATGAGGAAAATCTTTCGAATTATGTAGAAAATCTTTTGAAAGAACATGTAGATTTATTTTTATAAGACCTACCTAGTATACATCCACCTAGACAGATTGAGCATGCCATTGACCTATATCCCATGAGGGAGCCATAATCTAGAGCACCCTATAGACTTAGCATAGATGTATTAAAGGAGCTCAAGCTTTAGTTAGATGATATTTTGAAGAAATGCTTAATAAGATCAAGTATTTCACCTTGGGGAACACTTTTTCTATCCTATAAGAAGAAAGAAAGGACTTATAGATTATATATTGACTATAAGGGTTGAATAAAAGAACGATTAAAAATAAGTATCTACTTCCTCATATAGATAAATTGTTGAGTCAATTGAGCGATTTGATGCTATTTGTCAAAATTGAGTTAAGATCCAGATATCACCAAACTTCTTACTTTTGACCATGTATGAAGAAGAATATTAGAAAATATATTAACAAATGTTAAAGTACCATGTTAAATATGACTTTTAAAGAATTTTTGGAATGCTACAACCTTTGGATATTCTGAATTAGAAGTGGGAATCTATATCTATGGACCTCATCACTAAATTGCCTACAACCAAAAGCAAACATGACACTATATTTGTGGTAGTTGATGGACTTACCAAGATGGAACTTTTCTTTCCTACGAAAAAGATGGATACTGCCTTGAATGTTCCTAAATTGTTGAATTTGGCTCCATGATAGTGCCCGCTAAATTGGTATGTCATAAGCTAGGCACCTGTAGATTGTGTAATAGTGCACAACACCCATGTAATATTGTCTTGTGTGGCTATCTCTTATGAGAAGCATGTATCTGATCTATAATCCAATGAGGGAGGTCAATAGTCATATTTTGTGTATGCCAAATATAAGTTGAACCTTTTGGGTCATGTGAACCTATCTTGTCCAAGGAATGCAAATTGTTGCATGCACATATGAAGATGGACAACAATATTGGGGGTCATTGCCACCATATCCTTTAGCTTTATCAAATTCCTATTCTTCATATTTTTGGAGACTATTTGACCCTTTCTTTTAGAATGTGAATGAGATACATGTCTAAGGCTTCCCACACTAGATTGTTGTTCAGATGGAATTTCTTCAGCTCATTTCTGTGCATCAAAGATGGGATGACAAATGTACTGGATGCCCTTGGATCCTTGTTGGGCGGTAAGGCATTCATGAGGTAGTATCATCTCATAAAGTGTGGCTTAGGAAGTTTAGCACTAAAATATCCCTCTAATCCTGCTTTGTGTGCCAAAGAAGTTGAAGTTCTTCTACATTTTGCAAGTGCTCAAATTCTCTAGTAAAAAAGTGATAATTCTCCCATATGTTATTATACTGAATTTCTACTTCCCACATATATGTCCCTTCGCCAAGAGGTCCTTCCACTTCACTAAATCAATGGGAAGTCTTCTTGACACGTTTCGTATGGTCAACTGGGAGGTCTTGAATTGGAATAACCTAGAGGTGATTTAGAGCCACGGGTCTCTCTGTGGGTACTTCTATGATAGGCATGCTCTCAATATCTATTGTATGTTGACTTGGTCCTAGCTCAGAACTCATGCCTTCTACCTTAGCCATACTTGATGGTGGTGAGTGATACTTTGGAATATATTGGAAGAATAAAATCACATTAATATTGTCTCAAAGAAGAGATGAGACCTTATTCCCCTTGCAATATCAACATGATATCCGTGATAGTTAATGATTAGTCCAATGGTGCAATGTGAATGTGAGTGACTATCAAGAGGTTAGTGGACATTCTTAGATGCATACTTGGGATGTAAAATATACTCAAAATGCATTTATCCTCATGCAAGTGAATTTTACACAATGGGGTCTGGTGGTTTATTACAGGTTTTGACTCTCCAAATTTCCCTTATGGGATTATAGATTTTGCTGGTAATTAGACTTGAGGATTTTAGAGATGAATCTACCTGAATCAGGGACTTTATGGGTAGCCATTTCCAAGTAACACTATGTGGGATTTTAATTCAGTATGTAGTGGGTGGTTTTGGTAGGATGGCTGTCAATGAGCATTGAATTAGCCCTATGAGCCTATGTGTGGCTAATTGAGCGTGCAAGGAGGTCTTAGGCACCCATTTTTATCTAAGATGCCGTTCAACCTTCATTGACCACTTGGGTATCCAAATGGAGATTACTTTCTGAGGTTGACATCTTGAGTATTCGACTTATGGCCTCTTTGACTTAGTCACCTTGGTTGTATATAATTGTGGTCCAGGCAAGGGAGCCGGCAGTTGCTCACTCTTGTGCCTCCAGATCTGCTTCATACCATGAATCACCTTGGTTTAAATTGGTTGCTGATTTTGGGATTTGGTTGTTTGCTACTTCTGCTTTTTGGATTTCTTTGCTTGCTTTATATCGACTACCTTTGGAAAAGAAGGGAGTTATATTACACCTTTGGCCATTCCTTTGAGGGTTGCATCCTTTTGCATTATAGAATTTGGGACAAGAATAGCATCTTTATCTTCATGTATGATCTTGGAAGGACCAGGAGTCAGTGCCCTTCCTAATTCAATGAGTGTGTTGCTTACTAGTTTGACTATGATACATTGATTATTCATGCAAACCTGAAGAAGTCCACTCCTGAGGTTTAAGTTGACTGAATGATCGTAGATCCAATCTTGCCCTAAAATGAGAGGTTCAATAAGATCCTCATTATAACACACTAGCATTTTGACTATCATATGGATGTCTTGAATGGAGATGGGAAGTTCCACATCGCCCATGCAACTCCTCCCAATCCTATGAGGTAAGCTTCAATAGCATTGATGCTCAACCCCATGTTCTGACACCAAGGCTGCACCTGAGTCAATGAATGTTTTGATTGTCTTTGCAGTCGTGCCTTGTCCTACTTCTAAGGCCATGAAAAGATGTCTTTCAATGATATGGCTAGGGATTACACCTTTTGTCTAGCACATCACCATATGATATGTTCATGCCTCCTGTTTAACTTGCCTAAGTTGATCGCTACCTTGTCTCCTCAACTTCTTGCATCGAATACATTCTAATGCCTCAGCTTGAGCCTCTTCTTGAATTCGTTGCTCTTCTTCTTTACACTTTTTAATTGTGTTGAGTCAACTCAACATTTCTTCCGTCAAGGGTTCTTGGTATAATTTCACTCGATAACCACTAATGTAACTAGGTCATACATCACCATCTAAAGTAGCTAGCTGAACCACTCCACTTGTTGATTCTGTTAATTATCATTGGTCCATGTTAAACGCAGGTCTTGCCGTCAGAGACGCGTTTAAACATATATCGGGTTCTTGGGAGTGGAAGGGGTCTGTTAAACAGAGGCCCTATGCTTGATTTTCCCAATTCAACTCACTTACATGACAATAGTTCGAACAAGTATGCTAATCCAACTCACTAACAGAAAACTCTGTCTCTTCCTTGCCAGACTTACTCACATGACAGTTCACGCACAGAGTACCAATTCATACATAGCTTAAGACTCTCTCAGTAACCGAATCATAAGGTAAACATTACCGTACACAGACTCACAGTAATACCTTCAGCGAAACAATAATTCAACTCTTAACTTACTATGAATATTACCCTAACCCCAACCTGTACCGAACAGGTATCGATAAACAAACAAGACAGAGACAAGAACAGCATACTCAGAATTACTCAAACGCACACCACAACAACGTTACAGATCAATCACCCATACAGACAGTCAGGTGATCCAACTGATCGTCACCGAAAGTGTCTATTTCATTGATTTATATAAATGTTACAACATCAATCAAGGTTGCAACATCTACGCAACGACCTTTCGGTTCGTTAAGAGTCAGATTTTACAATTGTCGATCCGGCGGCTTACACTGGCACGCACGGTGGACTTGAACCCGCAGGTTTACAAAAAATCTTACGGCTCGTCAACTATACCTTCTAAATACATAGATCTTGCTAATCTAAAAGTCCGGGCAATTTTCTTCTTCAATGATTCTATCATCTGCTTCAAAATGTTTGGTTCTACAAGCTAGGCATATGTGCGTACTGAACTTAAAGAAATAACCTGAGTCATCAAAACTTCTGCTTGTGTCTGCAGAAAAGCTTCTTGTAAATAAAACTCATTCGACAGAGCGGCATCCCTGGTAACCTTCATGTCGGCAATTTGCTTATCAATCTGGGAGAGTCGTTCTTTCTGTGTATCTAGTTGATACTCTCTTCTTTCTATCTCCTGATTCTGAAATTGGATTGTTCGATGAAAAGCATCATGTTCTCTTCTGATCCCTGTTATCTCTTTCTGTAATTGAGCTTCCATGGTCAATTTGCGTTTAAGAATATTGTTTACTTCAGATAAATCAAACTTGGTTCTCTGGAGTTCTTCATTAGTCTTGTTAACCAAATCGTGCATCTCTTGTCCGCGCTGTACCACTTCATCAAGTTGCTGTCGAGTTTCTTCTAACAAATTTCCTATTGCTATTCGTGCATCCTCTTTATCTTGGACTATCTGCTTCAACTTGACTAATTCTGCATCTGCAACACTTAATAACTCACATTTCTTTCGGACTTCAGCCATTGCCGCATCTCGTTGACTGGTTATTGTTTGCTGTTCTGCAAGTTTGGCTTGGAGCTGGGTAATCTGGTAGTGCAGATGATGATTTTCTGCTTTGACCGCATCGATCTCTTCCTGTAGAGGAGTGATGTCTGCTTCCAGGACATCAACCTTGTGCTGAAATTCTTCTCGAATGTTATCAGTTACTTCCTTCATTTGTACTGGTATTTGCTGTGATAATTGAATTAACATCTGACCCATGGATGCGAGTTCAGAAATCATAGGAATTACAGGAACTGGAAGAGGGGGACGTTGTTGAGATGAGGCTGTTAGAAGTTGATGTGAAGAGGGGGGAGAGTAATTCGGTGAGGATGATGATGAAGCGGTGGGTTCGTTTGGGACAATGGGTTCAGCTGGATGGTTGGGTGGAGAAGTGAGAAGAACATTGTCAGATTGTAGTACCTTTTCGGTGGTTTGTTGCTCAGTGTCTCCAGGATTGACAACTGCAAACTCTACTGCCTTAATCAGTTCGTCGAAAATATCTTTAATAATATGTTGCCCATCTTCATTCTTTTCCTGTTCGGATTGTTGCTGTGATTCTTCCTTGGAAGAGATGTCTTTATCATGTTCATCTTGCTGGTCCTGAGATGACTGTGCTGAAGAATCCTGGTGCACGGATGTTGCTGTGTCATGGAAAGTCTCATCTTCATTCTCTTCCTCTTCATTGTTACTTGCTTTATCATCTGCGGCTGAACCCTGTACTTCACTGTCAGATGAACTTATTCTGATTCTTTTGCGGCGGAGGAGGTGGAAAATTTCTTCGTCATCTTCTTCATCATCTTCCAGTAGCTACGCGGATTCTTCATGGTGTAATACTGGGCCTCTGGGTAGTGGTTGTGCTGCTTGTATTGCCGGAAACAGAAAAGAGATGATGTGTGGTAATCTCGATCGTGTCATATCTCCCTTATTGACCTGTTTAATTATCGAAACACATTCTTTGTGAATGCGACGAAAATAGTAAGATGCAAAGTTTACAAGTTCTTTGGCAGCCATATCTATTGCTGAATAAAAGGGGCGAGATATGCCATATGTTCGCTTCTGCAGGTTGAGGATAGCGACTAAGAACTGTAATGCTGATCGTTCAGGCTCAGGGCGACAAAAGATAGCGTATTTGTTAGAAGAGTGCCTAGGGAATAATTGGTTCATTGTGGCTATCGGCAGATTAGGTCCATTCTCTCGACCTTGCGTAGAGAGGCGGAATGCATCAGCAAAAGTCTGAAAAGTTATTACAGTACGAGATGGTAAGGAGGTGATTGCCCAACTTTGCTCTGTAGCGGGTGTGGCAGCGATGGCAGCGATGATTTGGGCATAGAATGGGTGACAATCCACTGAATGCCAAGGCAGTTCAGCGAAATTGGCCAACCCATGAATTCGCAAGAACTCACCTACATCTGCGGGGAGTCCATCACGGAACGCAACAAAGTTTGCTAACGCTTCCATGTTGTGCACACACAAGCACACGAACACAATTGCACAAGGTATACAGATAGCACAATCACACAGAGCACGCACACACAATAGCGATTAACAGCGAAACAAAAAAGGTTAAGTAGATACTTGGAAGTGGGAAGCAATTGAAATTTGTTAATCATCACGCGATGTTGAAATGATGATCTCATAACTTCGGTGTGCATGCATGAGCATAACGATAATGCAGGGCGGCTGTTGATCATTATTAGGTATGAAACGAGGATATTTACAGACTTATTTTATTAATCATGCAAAACTAAAAAGGAAAAGAAAAGAAAAAAAAAAAAGAAAAATACGCGGGCAACCGCAGGACACTTCAGTGCGAATCAAGCGCTTGATGATACGGCCGCAACTTTGAACCATTTATCACCTTCGGAAGAGGAATTCCGGTCATAGTAGTCAACCAAAAAGTTGCTGGGCCCACTTGTTCAGTAATCGGGTAAGGACCAAACCAGCGTAACTTGAATTTTCCAGCAGAGCGATTTGATTTTGAATTATAAAACAGCACAAGTTGCCCTACCGTAAAAACTGGAGTTTTTAGATACCGATCATGTGTACGAGCTTGCCGCAACTGCACTTCTTGAAGAGTCAGAAAACCTTCCCAGTGATGCTCATCTAGTTCTCTGAGTGTGTCCAACCGAAAAGGCAAAGAATTTTCAGGTAACAATTTCTGAGAGATGGCCACACGTAAGCTTGGTACTACAAGTTCCATTGGTGCAATTGCCTCCATTCCAATTGCAAGTTTGAAAGGAGTCAGTCCGGTGGCAACTTTGTAAGTAGTCCGATATGCCCATAATACTGCAGGTAGTAATTGATCCCATCTTTCTGGTGATTCCAGAATCAGTTTTCGAAGCATATTCAACAAGGTCTTGTTTGTACTTTCAGCCAAGCCATTAGCACGAGGATAATAAGGAGAACTAAATTTATGCAGAATCTGCAAAGAGTGTGTGAGCACTTTTATTAAATTGTTAATAAAACATGTGCCTTGATCAGTCACAAGTTCTAGAGGTAACCCAAATCGTGGAAATACGTCTGTCAT
Organism: Ceratopteris richardii; assembly: GCA_020310875.1. Classification (NCBI taxonomy): domain Eukaryota; kingdom Viridiplantae; phylum Streptophyta; class Polypodiopsida; order Polypodiales; family Pteridaceae; genus Ceratopteris; species Ceratopteris richardii. The sequence goes on from CM035429.1 coordinate 99,804,584, forward strand.
TAAACATTTTGCTACCGAAGTAGCTGTAGCGGACCGTAAAGCCCAAGCTTCTGCCCATCTTGTAGCATAATCTGTGCATGTCAGAATATATCTGTTGTTGCTAAGGATTGCTGGAGATGTGATTGGTCCAATAAAGTCAAGACCCCATTTCTGAAAAGGCTCCAATGGTAATACAGGTTGGAGAGGAAAAAAATATCGTTGTAAAGGCTGTCCAGACCGCTGACAATTGTCACACTGTTTGACAAATTGAGATACATCTCTGTACATGGTAGGCCACCAAAGCCCACTTTGTAGAATTTTTTGGTGCGTTAAATCTGCAAAATGTCCATCGGAAGGTATGGAATGTGCCAGAGTGATAATTGAGTTAACTTCATGTGGAGGAATACAACGAAGTAAGACTCTAGTGTGATCCATATAATACAATTCTACTGAATAATTCTTTTCTGCAGAAGCAAGTCTTCTACTCGCATAATAAACAGGCCAAAACTACTTATCAGTTTGTTGCATTAAGACACTCCCAATGGCGATATCTGATGCGTCAACAAAAACATGAAATAGACGTTCCCAATCAGGAGGTTGTAGAATTGGAACCTGCGTTAATAAGCCTTTGAGACGATCAAATGCTGTTTGACATTCCTGAGTCCAAACAAATTGTCGAGGAGTACTGAGTACTGGTTATTAATCTATTGAGAGGTATTGCCAAATGAGAAAGCCACCGTAAATGTCGACCATGCCACCTGACTTGACCCATGAATCGCATGACTTGTTTTGGCGTAGTAGGCACAGGTGCTTCTAACACAACTGCAATTTTAATTGGATCGACTTGTATGCCTTGTACAGACACAATATGGCCAAGCAGCTTACCACATGAAAACAACAAACACAGACTTGTTTGGGTTCAGGCAGAGTCTGTATTCACGACACTTCTCAAAGCAACACCGTAAATGATACAAGTGTGCTACCATCTTACCAAATAAAGAGAAATCAACTAGATATACTTGCATGAAAGAAGTAAGATAGGGGGAGAAGATTTCTTGCATACATCGTTGAAAAGTACTAAGAGCATTTCTTAATCCAAACCACATAACTGTACAAGCAAAAACACCCCAATTGGTAATGAACGCTGTTTTTGATATATCTTCCTCAACCATTCTGACCTGATTATACCCACTATATCCATCCAGAAATGAATACATTTCATGCCCAGCCACTCTATCCAGCATTGTATCAAGAAATGGAAGAGGAAACGGATCTGGCACCGTAGCTGCATTCAGTTTTCGGTAATCCACACATATGCGTAGCTGCTTATTCTTCTTAGGGACGATAACAATGGGTGATATCCACTCAGCATGTTCTATTAGAACAATGAATCCAACTTTTAATAACTTATCAAGCTCTGCCTTTACATGTGCTGCGTAGTTAGGATTCATCCGGTAATTGGGTTGTTTAATTGGTTTTGCTTCCGGTTTAAGTACAACTCGATGCTGATATATGCAAGGGTCCAGACCCTTCATGTCACGGTAATCCCATGGAAAAACATCAGCGAACTCATGAAGTAACTGGATCAGATCTGCTTGAAATACTTCAAACAATCCTTTCTTTATTTTGACATGTCGTGGATTAACTTCATCCCCTAAATTATATGTGATCAACTGATCTTCTGGAACATAGAATTGACGAGGTTTTTTTGAATCATCGACTGATTGTAAAAGTTGCTGTATAGCAGTTTCATCCTTAGCAGCAATATTTTCTGTTTCTACTTCTTCGGTCACAGGCATCACCGTACAAACTGCCGGATTCCAGTGATCTACAACAGCTTGTAAATCAACAGTCCCTAAGGAAATTAAATCTATGTTATTCTTTAAAAATTCTTCTTCTTCATCATCGGATAAACCATCTAACATATGAACTGGTTCTGCCACATAAGGTCTAACATGGAGTTCACAGGGCTGAATAGCATCTAATTTTACAACATATTTTCGGTTATGGTCTTTGAAAGTGAGTTCCTGTGCGGACCAATCCTGTATAACCTTAGCTTGTTTCAGCCAAGGACGACCGAAAAGAAGGTTATAATCAAGACTATACTCCGGTAGTTCTAGAACTACGAAAGTCATCTTAAAAGTGGTTCCGTGCAAAGTGATTGGCACATTCCGTACGAGTCCTACTGGATGGACTCTGGATTGGTCGGCCATTCTAACAAAAAACTACACAGGTTCAATTTCGGTCCATCCTAACTTTTTACAAAGTGCTGCAGTAGCTATGTTTACACCGGACCCATCATCAATTAATACTTGAGTAATTTTATGATTTTTGTATCATACCGTAATTAAAGGAACCGAGTGATCCACCGTAGAGTCAGTTTCCGATTGTACTGTCGCTGTTGCTAGAATGCAGGAAGACGCAGAACTCAACTGCTGCTGGAATTGTTGCCGGACACCTGGTACTAATGCCAGTAACTGTCCAAGAGGAAGAGTAATGGATGCTTTAGATAAAATTTCCCATGCTTGATCTACTTGCCTTGTACTTTTTATTGATTCTGAAGACGATGCATCGATTACTGGGATTGACTCTTGCTCCTGCACGATTTCCTTTGGCAGCGGAACTTGTGTCACCGGAATTGGATCTGGGAACATTGGAGGTTCTGTGGTGGTCCACTGACTAGCTTTGTCATACATTCTTTGTTGCTCACGAACACCTGGTTCTAATACTTCAGCTGCTGGTTGCAACGGCTTACCGGATCGGGTTTGAACTACTGCAGCTTGTGTTTCTATTGGTGTGATATGAACCATATTTGTCATTGGGTTCTGACGCTCTTTTTTCCTTTGATCATATTCGGCTGCATCTTTACAGAATCTTCTGATGTGATCAAACTCACTGCAAAAATGATAGCGAGGTGGTGGCAAGGCATTACCTTCTTGTGATGATCCTGTCTGCCAACGATTTCCATTATAGTTGGTATTCCTCTGTCCTCTAAACTTTCTATATCCTTGCTGCTGATTATTTCTCCTTTGAGGTGGTACATAGTGGGTGGCAGGCTGTCCTGGTTCTTGTATAATTGCATTTACTCTTGCTGTTCCCTGCACTTTGGCATTCTAGGCACAATTTTCAGTGGAAAGTCCTGTTGTATTGCAGATAGCGCAATACATCTGATTAAGTGCACAAGTGGCACTGGTATGCCCGGAATTCTTGCACGTGGTGCAGTACATCTGTCTGGTCGGATCTTCTGCAATATTTTTACTAGATTTTAACCATTCTAAGTCTTCGATAAAACCTCCAACCTTATTCTCGAGCTGCAAAGCCATTGCAATAACCGCATCTAGCGTCACAACTCCTACAGAACGAATGATCATGATATGTCAGAGCTGCAGAGTTAAACCATTAATAAACCATTGAGTGATGACATCATTCGGCAAATTAGCATGTGCTGGCGGTAGTTGTCTCAAGTGAGTTCTGAATAGGGTGGCATATTCCTACACTGTTTGATTCAGCTTTTGTCTATTGTTCTGCAGGTAATCAAAAGTTTCGGTGGGATTCTTCTTTAGCCGAAATCTCTGCAGAAACGCATCTCTTACCGCTTCATAGGTGCCGAAATGATTGATATCATATTCTGTAAGCCATCTGGCGGCTTCATTAACTAGTGTCGATTGGAATACTATGGCCTTGTATGCCAGATCAGGTGGATGATTAAGTACTGCATAACTAATTTCAAAGGTTCGTACATGAGCATCAGGATCATCACCTGGAAATCCACCGAATTTTGTGTAGGTAACTACTGTCGGAACCGGACGAGGTGGAAGTAGATGTTGTTGCTGTTGATGCTGTTGTTGTTGTTGTTGTTGTGTCCAATCATGGTGCTTGCTATCGTATTGTTATTATCTCTTGAGTTCCGAGGTTGAATTTCTTGACTGTCAGAATCTGTATCGTCAGCTCTGAATAGTGGTGACCAGAATGAAGATTCACAAGGAAATGGTAAACCGTCACCGGGAGACTGTGAACTCTCTGTAACTGGGATCGAAATATCACCGGAATTTGTCGAAATTTTACCAAAACAAGGTATTTTTTCACCTTCACTAATTTCTTTGGCCAACACGCTTCTATCCTCAGACAAATTCGAATCTTGTCCAGATGGTGTTAAGTTAACTGCATACTGCGGCCTAGTAGACTCTGGAGTTACTATATCTTCGACAGACTGTGCCGAGATTGCACAGAAATATGCCGAAATTGCGCTTCGTTCCACCGGAATGCTACCGGAATCACTACTATTGTTCTTCGCTTCCTTGACAACTGGGTTAAACTTATCTGCGCTTCTAGCTCTTGGGGGCGTCCTTAGCAAATTAGGTATCGCCCAATACTGTTCGTTTCTCCTATACTTTGGGTACGTTTCACCGGAACGAGTAACCGGCATATATCACGTTTGCAATACTTTGCGTACCACTCGTCGATTCACAATCTATGACCACTTTCTCACAATCAATTTACAACGCTCTGGTGCCACTTTCCCACAACTATATTGCAACACTTTGGTGCCACTTTCCCACAACTATATTGCAACACTTTGGTGCCACTTTCCCACAAACGGCGCCAGTGTTAAACGCAGGTCTTGCCGTCAGAGACGCGTTTAAACATATATCGGGTTCTTGGGAGTGGAAGGGGTCTGTTAAACAGAGGCCCTATGCTTGATTTTCCCAATTCAACTCACTTACATGACAGTAGTTCGAACAAGTATGCTAATCCAACTCACTAACAGAAAACTCTGGCTCTTCCTTGCCAGACTTACTCATATGACAGTTCACGCACAGAGTACCGACTCATACACAGCTTAAGACTCTCTCAGTAACCGAATCATAAGGTAAACATTACTGTACACAGACTCACAGTAATACCTTCAGTGAAACAATAATTCAACTCTTAACTTACTATGAATATTACCCTAACCCCAATCTGTACCGAACAGGTATCGATAAACAAACAAGACAGAGACAAGAACAACATACTCAGAATTACTCAAACGCACACCACAACAACGTTACAGATCAATCACCCAGACAGACAGTCTGGTGATCCAACTGATCGTCACCGAAAGTGTCTATTTCATTGATTTATATAAATGTTACAACATCAATCAAGGTTGCAACATCTACGCAACGACCTTTTGGTTTGTTAAGAGTCAGATTTTACAATTATCGATCCGACGGCTTACACTCCATAACCATGCTTTTCTCATTTTCGAGCATATTTCCTCAGCGTATATACTAAGACTAGGTCTCCTGCCTTCAGACCTTCATCTTTTACATGTGCATCGATGTATGCCTTTTGTCTTTTCTTTGCTGCATAGATCCTGACAGTTGCTCTCGATCGAGTTTCTCCTAATCTTTCTAAATTGAAGATCATGGACGATAGATCATGTCCAGTCCATTGATGTTCTTGTGCTACCTTCGACATGAAAATCAAGAAATCTAATGGCAAAACCGCATTCTGACCAAACACCATATGAAAGGAGGTGGTTTTGAGTACCAATTTATAGGCCACTCTGTAAGCCCAAACAACATGATATACTTTTTTGTCCCTATCAATGTTATTATTCACAAGCTTAGTCAAAACCATGCATAGAATCTTATTGGTGCCTTCAACTTGTCCATTGGCTTTGGGGTGATACGAGGCCGACTTCTTGCGAATAACCATGAATTCTTGTAATAAGCATTCAATGACCTCCTTCAAGAAGTGGGTGCCACGATCACTTATTAACTCTATTGGCAATCCATATCGAGTTAATATGTTTCCAAATAGAAACTTCAACGTGATCTGTGCATCATTCTCTCTAGTTGCCTTGACTTCCACCCATTTGGTTAGATAGTTTGTAGCGACAATGATATATTTAGCATGTGAACTCTTGGCAAAGGGATTGATAGAGCCGACAAAGTCTATTCTCCACTTGGAGAATGCATGTCCTCCCACCATGGGTCTCAGTGGCATCTCATTCTTACATATCGGACACTGAGTTCGCTGACATATATCACATCTCTTCACGTAAGTATGTTCAAATAGTATGGCCTTAATCCCTCGATCAGGTCCAAAGTCTCCTCCTGCTACACCTTGGTGTGCAAATTCTAATATCTTGAGATATTCACTTTCATGGACACAAAGCCTAAGATATCCATCTCTTCCTCGCATGTATAGATTATTACCGATGAGAGCTTGTTAAGGTCATTTCTTGAGGGAATGTTTTTGTCCTCAAAAAATCAACTAATGGACTGCTCCAATCTGGTGTTAAGGATACTTGATATAAAGTTGCATATTCCATTGGAGGTCTATTAATACATGTGGGACAATCCTTACACACCCTATGGATGTCTGCCTCCATTTTTGGCCAATGTATGCTTAATCTCTGCAAAGTCTGTAAGGTTCTGTATTTCAACTAGTGTTGCTCTAATGGACCTACATGTGCTAATTGCAACCATTTTGCATATTCGTCTTCTTCCACATGACAAGCTAGTATTCCCTTATTAGTGTGTTTATATATGCTTCCTGTCATGATATGATACTTTTGAGATTTCACCAATTCTCTACCCTTTGCTTTCATCACGGGTTGTTTAGGTCCAAAAGTAAGAATAGGCACTATGGTTTTAGCCCAATTAGGCACTACTTCCAAATTGAATAAGTAAGCATCAAGAAGTTCATCTCATACTCCTAGCAGTGATTCTCTTGAAGCAAGTCTAGAAAGGTGATATGCCCTAAGGTGAGCCTTGAATTTCCTAAAAACTACCTCAAAATCATATTCCATCAGTAAGAGAAACCATCTTATTAATATGCCTATATTGCAAGGTTTGATTACTAGGTAAAGTAATGTCTGGTGATCCATAAAAAATTTAAACTTATTTGCAAGCAAATAACATCTAAACTTGTTAATTGCATAGATCATGTCTAATCCTTCTATTTCTGTGGTTGTAAAATTTTGTTCTACTACGTTCAACTCCCTATTTGCATAAACAATGGGAAGGTCAATGTGTCCTTCACTTTTAGGTTGTGCTAGAGCCTAGCACGCACCTAATTGCATGATTTGAAGCATCCACATGAATATGGAATGGCTTAGTCCAATTTGGTGTAGTTAAAATTGGTGTTGAACACAATCATCGTTTAAGCTCATTGAAAGAGTTTTTGCACTCTTCATAGTCAGAAGATTGTACAGGGACTTCTCTATTATCACATACATGTGAATAAATCATTGCTAATATCCACAGTGGCCATGAAAGCATGTACTTCCTTGAGATTCTTTGGTCTAGGTAGCTCTATTATAGCTCTAACATTATCCTCTTCCATTGAAATTTCATTATTTGACACTATATGTCCTAGAATATTGTCTTGCCTGAACATGAAAACATACTTTTATGGGTTCAAGCAGACTTGATATTCTCTACATTTGTCAAAGATCGATTTCAATTCAGGGATATGTGTTTGTCTGATGTTGGAATGAGCACACAAATCAACATAGAACTCTAAGTTATTGCACAAGAACTCCTTCAACACATGACACATTAGCCTTTGGAATGTAGCAGAAGCATTAGTGAGCCCAAATCACATCACATGAAATGCGAAAATACCCCACTCTATGGCAAAATCCATCTTATGTTGGTTTTCTGAGGCAATGGTCACTTTATTGTAACTTGAGAATCCATCAAGAAAGTTGTAGACTTCCTTTTCGGCTACACATTCTAATAAATGTTCGATGATAGGGAGCAAATGACTATCTCTAATGGTGGAAACATTAAACTTCTTCAAGTTAATGCACACTCATAGCTTACCATTCTTTTTGGGCACTATCACAATGGGGGATACCCATTCGGTATGCTTGATTTCATAGATAAATCCAGCTTCTACCAAACAATTGATTCCATCTTTAATTTTGGCTACATAATTATCGTTATAAGTGTAAGGTTTCTATTTAGAGGGCTTTATTTCTAAAGACACAGGAATTCTATGTGAGCAGATATCAGGGTCTACTCCTTTCAAGTCCTTATAGCTCCATGCAAACACATCTCTATACTCTCTTAGTAATGCAATCAACTCTTTCTCTTCTTCTTCGGTCAAGTCATGTCCTATGTACGTACATATTTCTTCACCATTTTCTATGGTCATAACAATTTTCTTAGTTCGCTCTTTGTTTTCATAAGCTACACCTGTGAATGCTTTTGTGTTAGGCATTCATATCATGACTTTCGGATATTCTATCTCGTATTTTTTGAAGTTTTTTGGAACTTCAAAGGTACCTTCCTCCTCTACAGGCTTGATGACATATTTCTTTTCTTTCTTCTTCTTATCCTAGCTGTCCCTCATCACTATCAATTTTTCTTGTCCTTTTTGTCTTTCGTGCTCCCGAGTCCTAGCATTTATTATGTAGAGATACACTTCCTCCGAAAAACAAAAAGGTTCCGTGAGGATGGATTCTTCATCCTCATCACTATCCTCCTTGATTTTACTCGTGTTGGGTTCACATTCTTCGATAATCGAATCACACGACTGGTGCTATGGTAAAAATTGAAATGTCACTCATTGTAACGGGGGGAGTCCACTGTTCTTCATTAACAACTATACCCATTGTAGCTAGAATTTTTGCCCAACCATGGGGTTCAAATTTTCCATCTAGAAACACCATGGGTGTGTAGGTTGGGTCTTGAATTGATCTAGGGTTCTCCTTAGCACCTAGTTTTCTAGTAGCTGCCCTTTTCTCCTTCTCCACTGCAACTTTACACATCCATAAATGGGGTGTCCTCATGCATCCATGAGGATCCTGATCCTATGGAATGTACCGACTCCACGTCATCTGGTATTCTATGGACTGGATTCCATTGCAAAGGTGTACATCTCTATGTGAGTAGTCCTTGAGATTGACTTTAGTTGTGACACCTAAGTGTTGTAGTTTTAAGGAATTGGTTCCCTAATCTTGCACTATCTGCAACTGCCGCATGAAAGATCTACCTAAAAACATCTCATAGACATGGTTCTTGCTAAAATCGGATATGGCAAATGTGTGCTCAAACTCTACACAAGTGGTGAGAGTTATGCCTTCCAGTAGCACTAGAGGCTTCTCAATGTGACCATCTGCTGTTTGCACTTTCATACTTGTTGGTCTAAGTGCCGACTTGCCCCAATGCTTCTATAAGGAGGTGGTGGCAAGGCAGCTCCTATACCTGAGTCCAAGATTGCCTTGGTGGTATAGCCATGATAGGTAATAGAGAGATAAGTATTCCCTTCTTCTCCTTCACTCATGTCTCCAATCTTATCCAGAGATATCTCAGGCAATGTCTTATGCATCCCTACCTGAGAGGGTGGTTTAGCTACTTCTGGCACTTTATTCGCTATGTGCTTCCACAATTCAAGTTTCACTTTCAATAGCTCCTCTAAGTTGAGGTGACACTATACCTTCGTATTCTTCACTACTTCTATGTTCTTGGGTAGAACTAATTCCTCCTTTCTTACCGTGACAGTAGGGGTTCTCATGTGAATAGACTTAGACGCCCATGGGCTCATGAAATTAGGCAATTCATGTAGGGAATTGGATTCAAAGTATAATAATTTGCTAGTCTATGCATCTTCCTGTCATCCATAAATAGATCGAATTTCTTGTGGAAATTGATCATGGAGATCATCCACTATCTCAATGGGAGGAGGATTCTCCCTCTCCTTGGCCCATTTCTCCTCTTGAATCTCTCTCAAGAATTCTTTGGAATACTGATTCACTGAGGAAGAGACTCTGTCATCCATGGAGTTAGGGGCAAATGCTTCCTTGGGGGGTAAGATGAGCCTTTCACTTCCACTATTACTTATCTTTGATGTAGCTAACTTCCTAGGTTTGGCTATCATCCTCTCCAATCTCTCTAGCAATCCATCAAAATGCAACTATGTCTTGGATGAGTTAGTGCAATTAAAAGGAGGACTTGCCTCAAACATGGTCTAGGCTAATTCTACCATTTTCACACAAAGATTGGTCCTTTCCATTTCTAAGTCAGATCTAGGGTAAGACTTATCTAACTCTATCACATTCGGCCTTTCTTAGATTTTGTCCTGATATGCCTTGAACATCATGTCTAAACCTTCCAGAGAAGGATCTACTAAAACTGATCCTACTCTGGGTGGGGGTAGTACGAAAGGATTGTTCGGATGCGATGTGGATGGTAGGGTTTTAGATTATGTGTGAGATGCGATTTCTATCAATTTGGCTTTTGTCTCCCTTAAGCTCTCTTCTAACTCACTTATCTTATTCGTCCATTGTCTTTTCATCCATTCAGGGCTATCCTTCCAAGCTCTTGTTCTCTTCTTAGTTATGCTCTCAGCCTCACTAGGTTCGGAATTCTTCTCTTTACCTAAGCCTTGGGTTTGTTGTAATGCCTGAGCTATAGTCACTACTTGCACGGGGGTTGTAGTTATCACACTTCCACTAGAGTCCACAACCAAGCCAATAACATTGATGGATATAATCTTCTATGTATTGGTTGGATTCTTAGGGCAATCTCCCAAGCGGTGTTCCTTACCGCAATCAAGGCAGAAGCCTTGGATAGTCATGCGCTGGGATGGTCCAAGGGGAGGAAGCGAGCACTCACAAATGAAATGATCTCCCTGCCATCTATAGCATGGCCCTCTTGATGCTTGAGGTCTCATCTGCCTTGGTTGGGTTCTAGGGTTAGGGTTTGTGCATATCACATTTGAATATCCCAGCTCCAAACTAGGTTCACTGGGGGTTTCATAGGATCGATCTCATTATGCTCTAGTGAATCCATGTAGTAAGTTGGTGGGCTATCTACATGTGTGTGAGTCAAAATTGTGAGCATTGGGATCACCTTCAAAAATCAACGGAGGTGTTGGCATTAGGGCTTTGTTCAAATTATCCTATGTTGATGCATCGTTGATTGGGGTAATGTGCAAGGGGTGGAGGCTATTGACTCAGCACCGATTAAGGTCTTTCTTGCGCTTGGTACGGAGGTTGATAAGGTTGCTAAGGCCTAAAGTATTCTCGTTATTGATATGGATTCTGGTACCTCCATGGCTATTGGGAGTTCTGTCTAACCACTTGTTTATTGTAAAGGCAATCTTGTGCACTACTCGCTCTTAGGGTTTCCTTGGGGTCGCACATAATTGGGCAAACATTGGCCATGTGGTCTCCTCCACAATTGTAACACCGTTTCACTAAGACCATTCTAGGGGTGTGTTTGCTTGATACTCCTAATTTTTGAGCTACTTTTTCAGTCAATTCGTCAATGGAAGTTAATGGGTTAGAAGTGAGACTAGAAGAACTATTTGAATCTTTATAGATTTCTGAAAAATCTAGCTCGTCACCTAAGTTGTCCTCAATATCTATGCACATGCATACACATTGCTCTATGTTCCTAGGTTCAAGTAGACATAGGATTGTAATTTTGCACTTAACAAGCCATCCAAGAATAATTGAACTATTTTTCAACAGATGGAAGTTTTGTTGGTTTTTAGGCCCACAATCAATATTGAGACAGAGAGAAAATAGAGACAATATGGAGAATAGGCAAGACAAGAGAGAGATGAAGGAGCCAAGCTCCACATAAATTCCATACATTACAAAAGTGAAGTACATGAAGTCACAAGAAGCATCTAAAAGATGCTAGAAATGATGTTGCTACTATTCCTCATAACTCCACAATCTTGAGAGCTGAGAATATCTACCTTCAAATTGGATATGCATTAAGGCTACCGCTCACCTTATTGATGATGAAGAAAGCACAACTCCACCTCTATAGTGAAGACAAGATATGCCCCATCAAGCTCATGGTCTGCTCCCACTCAAAGTGGTGATAAGACGAGCTTATGCCAAGATTTATTTTCAGTTATTCTCTACCCATACAAAAATCTGAAAAGGCTATTTTTTTCGTTAATTTTGGCACAGCCTTGCTTTATTTTTATCGTATTTTTTTCACCAGCTTTATTCTTGATCATCATCAGCTTCATTCTAATCAAAATGCATCTGTTGGATACTTTCATAAAGATGATGCCAAGTGTCATAAAACTCGTGGTATTTTAAAAGGCATGTGCACTTTTAATGTGCATGCACATAAATTAGGGTGGTTTAGGATTTGACCCTCCAATTTGACTTAAAATGCTAAATATTGAAGAGTACTATCCAAATCAGTAATAATCTTTACCTGCACATTTTGACCATCTTTTATCATTCTGTTGACCAATTTTCACCATATGTTGACTTTTTCAAATCTAAATATTCTGAAATGTACACTTTAACCCTTGTGGAAGATTGTTATTCTAACAATCCCCTTCTAATCTGACACAAGGGGCTTATGCCAGATAGGTATTTTGTCAACTGATATTGTTGTTTATGTAGGTACATGTACACTTTTGATCTTGGCCAAGTGTTGTGTCATTCAAGTGTCCATCAGCACACACAAGGACCTTAAATCATGATGAGTTCTCCCTTATACATTTCACAAATAGAATTCATTCATTCCTACTCTTCTCAACCAAGTACTACTTGGAAGGATAGAGACAAATATTTGGGATGCCTACATAATGAGTGACAAAACCCAAGGAGCACTAGAAGGTTGACTAGTGGTTGAACATCACTTCGCTTTTTTTTGCACATGGAAGCAATGCTTTCCAATCCTGCAAATAAACTTGCATTCTGTGCAAATTATCTGCTACATCCAATTCTAGCATTACCAACACATAACATGATTCGCTGCTTCATCTCTTGTTATTGATTGCATATGCAATCTTCAAGGACTGATTTGACCCCTTATGGAGTTTACTTCCCTTGCATCTTGTACTCAAAGACTGCCGTTGGACCATCTGCTGCCATCTACTGAATAAAGAACTTAGCTTGATTTGTGTGTGCCATGAGGTTTTTATCCTTCTACATGTACTACTATTTTCAATGTACACTATTTTCACCTGCTATTATACCAGTTGTTAGTTTTTAGGTCCACAATCAATATTGAGACATAGAAGAAATAGAGACAAGATGGAGAATAGACAAGATAAGAGATATAAAGGAGCCAAGCTCCACATATATTCCATACATAACAAAAGTGAAATACATGACGTTACAAGAAGCATTTAAGAGATGTTAGAAATGATTGTGCTGCTGCTACTCGCAACTCAATCTCCACAGCTGAGAACATCTACCTTCAAGTTGGATATGCACTAAGGCTGCTGCTCACCTTGTTGATGATGAAGAAAGCACAGCTCCACCTCTACAAGTGAAGGCTAGATATGCTCCATCAAGCTCATGGCCTACTCCAACTTTTAAGTGGTGATAAGAAAGAGCTTATGACCAGATCTATTCATTGTTATTCTCTGCCCATATGAAAATCTGAAAAAGCTATTTTTTTTTGTTAATTTTGGCACAACTTTGCTTTATTTTTATCGTAATTTTTTTGGAACCTTTATTCTTGATGATCATCAACTTTATTCTAATCAAAACACATCCATTAAATACCTTCCATAAGATGATGCCAAGTGGCATAACAACCATGTGCTATTTTAAAAGGCATGTGCACTTTTTCCCATTGTTACCCATTCTTCCATTCCAAAAAAGCAAGGGTAAAAATCACTTCCCCATAGCTGATGTTGTGCCTTGGGTAGGCCCTTTCGTCACTAGTGAGAGCACCTACAAGATTCTATGAAGTGTTAATTTCAATCAAGTGATCAGGCCATCCTCTAACACCTCTCTGATGTAAGTAGTATCTCACATCAATATGCTTTGTGCAAGCAAACCAAACTCTATCAGTGTGCTAGCAATATGGCTTCCTTAGCTGAAATATATTCAGCCTCTATAGTAGAAAGTGCAACTATCCTTTGAAGTCTAAAGCACCATGAAAGAGCACACTCTGCAAGAGTGCAAATACAACCACTTGTAGATTTCCACGCATTCACATCATCTTCCATGTCAATATCACAGAATTCCATCAACTCCAATGGAACCTTCCCATAACATAGGCATTTAGACTTACTCCCTTTCAAGTATCTCATAATGGACTTGACTGCATCCCAAATGTGCCCTTCCTAAATCAGCCATAAACTTGCTCACAATTCCCGCTGCATGAGCTATGTCCAGCCTCGTAGCAGCCATAGAATATATAAGTGAACCACAAGAACAAGGCTTTACATCAGCCATATTGAATATATCCAACACTTTTTCAATGTTTTTTTTCTTGTGATAAATACAATGTGTGTTGTTGTCTTTGTCTTTTTATCCTCATATCAAGGATATGTTCGGCTTCTCCAAGGTTTTCCATTGAAAATTCAGAGTTCATCTGTTATTTAAGAGCATTTGGGAGGCTCTATTTCTTCCCTGTTAGCAGCATATCCTCTACATACAGCACTAGAATGATTAGGCTGCCATCATCATCCTTTTTGGTGACAAACAGTGGCATGCATGGTTTCTTTTGGACCTATGTTTGAGCATGAATGCATCAAACTTCTTAAACCATTGTCTGGGGGCTTGTCTTTAGTCCATACGAACTCCTTTTCAACTTGCATACCAGATACTCTTTTCCAAAAATGACATATCCTTTTGGCTGTTTCATGTGCAGCTCTTCATCTAAATCACTATGCTAAAAGGCTCTTTTAACATCCATTTGGAACAATTCCGAATCCAAGGCAGCTCTAAGAGCAAGCAATGCACGTAATGTGGTCATTTCAGCCACTGAAGAGAAAGCTTCTTGGAAATCAATGCCATCTTTTAGTGCATATCCTTAGCATAGTTGTTAGCAATGCCAAGGCAGCATGTTGTTAACGTGTTAGCAACAGGCCTGGACATTGCTAAAATGTCACAAATGTGATTTTTTCCTTTTCAGGGGGGGTTTTTTGCTTTTGAGTCAGCCTCCCTATATAGCTAATATATGATGAAGTGCATGCTTTTACTCATATAAATAACTCTACACAAATATATCTTATGAATAATAAGTAGATATGTGACATGTCATATGTATATTACATACATACCAGTAGGTACATACATACATGCATATTATGTACATGCATACATATTAGTAATTACATATGTACACACATGGTATAGAACGCACATAATTCAAATTACCGAGTCTAAACTAGTCCCTACATGATTCACCATTCACAATAATGTCAATAGTCAAATCAATCATCATAGAAGAGTACCCTTGGATTTGAAGGCCAAGGACGAAACTCTTGTCCAAACTCTGTAAGTGCATTACAAGAACATGGGAAATCCAAAATTCAGTCCATCTCAAGATGGCAAGCCCCAAAAAGAAAATCATACATAAATGAATCTCTACACTTTTATGTCTTTCTCTTTTTCCATATCTTTTGCATTGCATGGACAAGATTTTAAATAACTTCTTATCCCTCCTAAGGAAAATATATTTTGGCGTTTTTGTTTTATATAAAAAAAATGCATGCAAAGCAATGCGTTGAGAACATGGCAACATT
Source organism: Ceratopteris richardii (assembly GCA_020310875.1). Lineage (NCBI taxonomy): Eukaryota > Viridiplantae > Streptophyta > Polypodiopsida > Polypodiales > Pteridaceae > Ceratopteris > Ceratopteris richardii. The sequence continues at coordinate 99,820,028 of CM035429.1, forward strand.
GAGTCAAACAAAACGATGCACCAAAATCCATAATCCATGGCTATAAGGTATATCATTCACTATAAGCAAGGCATTAATAAGAACACGCTTGATATTTTGCATATTTTAGGCATGACACATAGGCATCATAATGGAAGCATCATTTTGGGCATTATATGCATATTTTCGGTATGACAAATAATAGAAGCACCATAAGCATGGCCCATGGGCATCATATGCACAGGCATCATCACCTCATATGGTAACACAGAAAATAGCTTCCATATCAGACAATTACTCTATGACTATGTTAGAGGCCACATTGGCCTTCTCCTTTGTAATTGGAGTTGTTAATAAATCAACCTTGCTCTCCTTTTCTTCTTGTCATATGCATTCGTTTTTCTATCCACTTCAATTTTGTAGCATCTACAATAAAGCTTCTTGTTACCTCTCTATCACATTGGTAGAGGTCACTTCTCCTTTTCCTTTGCTTTTGCTCCCTTTTTATTTTTTTGCATGTTGCCTCTTTCTCTATCCTGCCTCTTATCATGTTGGCTCGACTGCTTTCCTCTCCACTAACTTTTCTCCCAGTTTTCTCATTGAGGATACAGTCCCTTACACCATCAGTTGTGAGATTGGTGTTGTTGGAGAGTGATATAACAAGAATCTCCCAAACCTCAAATAATGGCATCAGTAAGAAAACTGCCTTCAGCTTATCATCAAAGGCTAGTGGGCCTGAATCTTGGAAACTGAGAGAGGATATCTAAGAACCTTCATCAAAAAATATAATTAAAAATATATATGGAAAGCCCTCAAAGAGAGCTATCAGCTAAGGTCAGAATATACAAAAGAAGAGTCATTGGGACTTTTATCCCCAACAAAAGGTCCAAAGAAGAGATTGGCTAAAGCAACAATGGTAAGTAGTACATAATATACATTATTTTTGCATAATATGCAGCTTAAAATGGAGAGGCCAATAACATGCTCTCCATCCAACCAATTTGAGAAGCACTCTTTGTAAAATCCACCAGATCTACTTCCGAGTAGTAACTGCAATGCAAATTGGATCTCCAATATGATGCATGCATGTATGCATGCATACATGCATACTCCCACACCCACATGGCACATCTACATCCACATACATTGCCTAAACATGAAAGGAGTAAGAAAAGAATAGATGTACACATATTTAAAAGAAATGCAGAATAGTGAAGCACATAGTAAGCTCTTCGAGCTATTTACTTGCCACATTTTTCTGTCAATAAAAAATATCAATCGAAAGCAAGAATTATTTCAAAAAATAGATTTTTTAATAGAGGCACAAAAACCTAACAGAGGTATAAACTCTTGCAAAAGAAGGGATCGACTAAGCCCCACCAACATACCAATACAAATCTCATATTTGCACCATACAAAGACTCAAGCAAATGTTCCACATCCTTTGACTATCATCATTCTCAACTGAAGGTTCTATGATGCAATCAAGCTTACGCTATTTTAATTTCTTCCCATACAACTTTATTCTGAAGTGAAACGAATGGCCAACCTGAAAGCAAAACACCTGGGTTGTTCGAAACTCTGAAACACCTGGAGAGCACTGCCAATGCCATGAAATGATTCTTTGCATTTGAACACGAAAATATTCTTTGCATTTGAACATATAATTGCAGTGACTGCTTCAAAAGGCTTTGACAATGGAACCCGTTTTAAATACCATATGACAATTTTATCAGTATGGCTGCTGGAGCAAACCACCTCTTACATAAAAGAGATTACAAATATTAAATATCACAAAATGCTTTATGGCTTTGCTTTAGCATAGGAGAGATATGGATCCTGAGCAGCAGTCAAGACATCTGGCCGGTCACTTTGATTATATGTTAAACATTTCCGTATGAAGTCCTGGGCACAAGTAGCCATGATGTCAAAAACACTACAACACAAAATTAGAGCCTTCAAATGATTCTTGAAGTTCACCTTCGCTTCACTTGAAACCATAGGTCTTGATGGAAATTCCACTTTGTGTGCCTTCATAATTGTATCTTCTCTCAAGATTTTCTCTTGTGTCTGTCCATGACCAAAGGGCCTCTTTCCATATAACATTTGATAGAATAAGACCCCCGCTGACCATACATCAACCTGAAGAGAAAGAAATATGCATGACTACAAGACAACAAACATCGTAGATTCAATAAAACAGATGCTAACATATTAATACACGGATTGCTGGCAACTCAAAGCTATAAAAATGTATTTCTTTCCTTCGGCCAGGACTCAAAGGAGGCATGGAAACTTTTCCACGTTCTCATCCACACTAATCATCACTCCAGAGATTTAAGGTAAATCTGCAGCATCTTTACACAGAACCAGGAAATCTTCCCCTTCCTGAATACAGAAGAACCATTCCCAGGTACTTGTGCTTCCTTTACTGCAGAGATGTTGAACAAGGCCATTCACAGGACCAAAACTGAAAAAGCATATGACAATGATAAGCTGCTGGTAGAGCACTATTATCGATGCCACAGACATGATCGCAGAGCTTATAGAAGCTATCTTCAATTGTGCTGAGTGACTGCCTAACTGCAACTGGAGTTTGTCTACCTGGAAGGAAGGGAATCTAGAAACTACCATACTATCATCATTGGTGATATATCAAAATAACTGCGTGCATCCATCCTCAATCAGTAGCTTGGCATATGGACAGAGAAAGACGAGGACACAGAGGCTTCAGAGAGGTTCCCCACTGTTGAGCAAATCTTCACTCTCTGACCCATTACTGAGCAAGGATTACAAGGAAAACACACTGATTTTCGCTTTGTGAACTTCTGCAAAGCTTCTGACATGGTGCATATTGTACTGATTTCTGACTTTCTATCATTTGCAAGCTCATGGATGCTGTCCATGAGCTTGCAAATGATAGTGGATTGCATGCGACCTTGTAGAAACCAAGATTATCGTGTTTACTTACTTTGAGTGTGGGGCATACAAATGCTTAGACATGTCTTGGGGTAGTGTAGACAATTGTTTTTGCCCAAGACAGGAGCAGATAGTGGATTAGCTCGGGCCTAAGCAAAGCTTGGGACGATTAAGGGAATGTATTCATAGATTCAGTTTTAAGAACCTCAAACAAAGAGGTGGCTTTGAAATACACTTCTGGCAGTCCTTCAAGCACATGGATGGAGATGCATGCAGCGGCCTTTGGTATCTATGATTTCTTGCATGATCCCAGCCAAGACTGGTCACTGAAGTACCATTCATTCAAGCAGAGCTAGCAAAGGGAGAAGGATACAAAAAGATGCAAAGTAGCCAAAAAAGTGGTATGAAGAACAACCAAGAGGAGAGACTCGCAGAAGCGAAGCAGGAGGCTAAACATATCCTGAAACTCTAGGCATTCTTGGATTGCCGAATGAGTCATAGAATCCAAAACTGCAAATGATCAGTTATCGAGATGGAGCAATAATCTGTTAGAGCATACAAACAGAATGTCAACCTGCAAGGAGAGAGACAAAGGATGGTGACAGCACAAATATCATCCCACCAATGTTTAATGTAGTGACAATTCGAGATAACATGGTGCACGGACTCTCAAAACTCACAATATCATGGGACAGGGGGGAACTGTAAAGCAAAAAGTAAATGTCAATTCATCAAGTCACCATTACGACATTCCCTAAAGAACTATCCTCCACAACAACATACGAAAATGTAAGGGGACCTTTTTACTTATGACTTTACCGATTCTTGGGAGACATTGATTATCTCATTATTGATAACCCCAATCTCACTTTCACGGTTTAAGAGAATCTTTCTTAAATGAAAAATTAGAAGAAAGGTTAGTGGTGAATCCAGTGGATATGCTAACATGGTTAGAGGCAGATACAAGAAGAGGACAAGGCATGCATAAAGGAACACTAGAATGGTGGTTCGGTGCATTCGGTGTGTTCAGTTTGGTAAGGATAAGGTCCGAGCACCGAATGACATCCGAGAGTACGATGTATAAGGTGTGTCATGCAAAAACACTAAGATACACATATGCTCTCTATTCTTGGTGTCGTCTCTATTCTCTCAATCTCTACCAAATTTAGATTATCTCAATCTCAACCTCTCTTACATAGTTCTTTTATCATACATGAAAAGTAAGATAAAATAGCTTTAGAAAAACTCAAAAAGCAGGGTTCTGTAATTTTCGAAAACCCTTGTTCCAAAAATTACAAAAACCCGAATCTTTTGGGTTTATTTTAATTATTTTTTATCTTTTTCGGCAAAAATCATGTGGTACATTGCTTTTCCCTTTTAAAAATTGCTTTTTATTTTCCTGCAAATTTCAGAAATTAGGGTTTGACTTTTGACTGCTCAAATGAGATCCAAATTCAAAGTGTTGTATATCAACAAGTAGCTCTTTAGTGGCACACTCCAAATCTGAAACAAATTTTTTTTGCAAAATTTTGAACAATTTTGACCGTCTTTGGCATTGGTTGGACCATGATTGACTTCGTCTAAAACTGACCAAAACTGAAAATATGTGCAATCCCTCTTGTGGAAGGTTGCATTTCCACTAGGGCCCTCTTCCATAAAAAGAGAAGAGGAATAGATACCTACAGATTGGAGCCGCTAGTTTATTGCCATTGCAACTTGCATCTCTTGAAAAAAGCCATACAAGAGAAGTGGAAGGAGGTCAACATGGATATAGTAGATATAGACTCTAAAGAAAGTAAGAGAGATTCCAAATATTCCTCCAAAGGATCTGGATTTTATACTATGTTGTACCATGAGTTGACCTTCCCTCATCAAGATACTAGATCAGCTTGAAAATGCAGAGGACCTACATAGTCGTGGTGCATTCACTTATAGCAAACCACCACTACTATGGATGATGATGATGATGATGATGATGAGTGATGATTTGTCATTTTCCATCATGTCAGAGTGACAGAGTTTGATAATTGATAATTGACATTTGCGTCTTGACATTTGTATAGAGTCTAGACTCTATACCATATTTCCTCAAGAAATCATACCTCTTAGCTCCTATATTGCACACAAGTCACTTGGAGAAGTGGCTTACAAGAAGATTTGGTGACACACTGACACCTCAAAAACAGAGATGGAGCTTGATGGATTTTACCCAAGATGTTCTAGTAGAGCCTATGATGGTTCTAGGGCAAGTGACTAGGAAACTTGGTTGGACTTCCGTCTCGTCCACGGATCGAGGGAAAGCACAAGCCTTAGTCTGTACTCAACATTTAGTTAGACTATTGAAGGATCAAATTTCAATTCCTTGATTTGTAGTTAAAAGGAGTCGAGGACAGTGATTAAGAATAAGGGGGGAAGTGTTAAGTCACCACACCCAAAGCTCATCAACCAATGATCCAACTTGTTGGACCAATGGACCTAATCAAAGTCAATGGGCCAACTTGGATGAGAGCGTTCAACCCGATGAGGAATTAGATAAGAATGATCCATGATTGGATCAATTCTCACACCAATCACATACAATACTTGAACTCAATGTATTGAACGCACCAAAAGTGTCGAACATACTATACATAACGAATGTGCCATTTGTGAACGATGCATCGTACAAAAAAATGATTGCATATATACTACATATTTAATAAATACATGCTTCATACATTGATGAAAATTCAAAATTGCATTCATGCATACAAAGTATGTATGTCTTATATTTATTATTTATTTATTTTTTTTTCATGTTGAACAATGCATAGAGTGCACAGAGCCTCAAGGTTCCATTCGATTCTCGAATGGAACATGTCCCATTCGATTCTCGAATGGAACATGTCCCATTCGTACCAAAAGAAAATGAATTGTTCCATCTTTGGGATGATAGGATAAGTCAAGTTCGAGTAGGAAAAGGATGAGTCAAGCTAAACGTTGGATAGGTCCACAGCTTGCAAGTAAGACAACCAACAAGAATCCTCAAACCATGACTACTATATGAGATATTATTCCTCCGAGAATGGGAATCACAAGCACGCAACAACTTCCTCAAGGTCGACTCTTCAAGTATCTAGAACTAAAACCTATATCAAGGAAAGGTGTCAAGCCTAAGGGTTACACATATGTCTAGACATACATGAGACATACAAAAAGCTCAAAGGTTTTTAAAAAAAATCATGTAGAGACTACGAGAACGAAAATTACTATAAGCATATGAGGATACACCCAGAGGAGCGGGAGGACATCTAGAAGAGGCACTAGTCCAAAGTTGTTCTTGGTCTACCTAATCAGTCACCATATTCCAAGAGGCTCAGTTGTTGTTCAACCTACTGCAATCATGTCAATTACAATTTACTAGTATTAATTATTGTATTCTTAATTATTCATCTTTTTACAATAATTGAAGATCAAGCATTGATCTTGTATCAATTATTCACCTTTGTATAGTAATTGCAAATCAAACATTAATCTTCCTTACTTAATCAAACACCTTGATCTCTGATTTGTGGTCTCTATAACTTCACTTAACAATTCAAGAGCTAATGCATAGTACACTCTTTCTATACATCACGAGTCCACAACTTCCCAGAAACAAAGGAGAGAGAAAAACTCATCTCAAGGCAAGTGAAAGGGAAAGAACAAAACTCCAACAATGTATCTCCAAAACTTATAACAATATATTACTATAAAGTTATAGGTCCATAAAGATTAGCTAGATGCATGGAAGGAGTAACCTTACATATGGTTAAAGCAAGAACCATAAGCACAACAAAGAAGAACATCAACAAGACCTAAAAGGGAATCACCAAGGCAAAGAATTCTCAATGAGGGATTAAGAAGGTTCAAAAAAATTGAGAAACTATGACAACATGGATTAAGACAAATCAGCAAAATAATAAAGAAGTGAAAAACGATTGAAGAGTTATAGAGATTTCCACTCCTACAAAGAGGGTGAGGGAAGCAATAAATCGATGCAAGAAAGCCCTATTTTCAACAATGAAGCAAATCAAAGGGATACACAACAAAGAGGCCAACAATTAGGCTAGTCGACATTATCTTGAAGCAAATAGCTAAAGTATCTAACTCTTGCACCATAAATTTTCAATGAGTATGCATGCACAGGGCTGCATTACAAGGTTGTTCAAAAGACATTTATTTTGGGGAGCCAAGAAACATTGAGTGCACCCTTAATCCATCACTAAGACTAAGAAGGCTAGAGACATCACGCAACCCACCAAAGAAAAGGAATATCAAGTGTTAGCCTCTTTCTCATAAGTGGAAAAAATGAACTTTGCATGGGCCTTTTAGATTAGAGAGTGATTAGTGATGGATCCATCACAAAAGGGTAGTGGCCACAATTTAGTCTCTCAATCAACTAGGCTAGGGATAGGCTTGCCTTGGTTTGTGCCAATCAAAACCACATAAGCATGCTAAAATTCATGATTTTGTTTCTCAAGTAGTTTTTGAAAGACATGGGATTCAAACACAACCTTGGATGCCTTTCAAGATTCAATGGCTAAGATCATTTCTTAAGAAATGGATCACTTTAAATTATAGCTCTTAGATTGTGCTTACATCTAATGGATGTGGTTGCTCCCCAAAGAACAAAACTCGCCTTAAATTTGGGCCATTCGATCTTGAAAGAAATTGATGGATGAGAGTTGATCCTTACATGGATCTTTAGCCATTCAATCGATACCATCTATTCTCCATCAATCCAACAGACAAAAACATACACGGATCTTGAATTTCCTTCTCCCTCCTTGCACGAATTTCGGAGAATTTGTCTTTTAATGATAGTGTGTGCTCCTATTTTGTCTTCTCATGCCAGTTGGTTGGGTTTGAATCTCCACCATCCAAGAGAAACTCGATCGTACGGCTTGAATTGCACGTGATTTCTGAAATTTGCTTCTCTCTCCTTGCATGACTATTGCTATTTTGTCTTTTATTACCAGAGTGCATGTGCTCTTATTTTGTCTTTTAGTGCCCATGTTTTTCATTTGATCATGGCCATCCAATCAAGAGATCAAAAGGCTAGAAATGCACACACTTTAGATCAATTTCAAGCATATCCATTTTACACCATATGTTTTCAAATACACCTAAATTACGAATTCTCAAGCAATTGACCAAGAGGAGTAAAGCTTCTACAAGAACTAAATCTCTTCTTACTCATTGAAGGTGCATGTCTTATAAGAAAGCTAATGATTATTGATGCAAGAGACTTTCAAGAGTTATTTGCACAAAAGTTAAAAACATACACAAGAATGTTGTAGATAAAAGCCCTAAGTTCTATATATTTGATCCTTCTAAGTTCTTTTTGAGAGCTTTCAAATATATTTTTATAACATTGTGCTCTCCAAATTGGAGAGATATAGACATTTTGTATGTTTTTTAATGACTTTTGGAAACTTTATATGTATTTCGTCTTCTTCTTCATTTTTCTACACATTGAGCTTTCTCTCTCTACTTTCACCCCCTCAAACTAGAGCTTTGGAGCAACAAAGCACATCATCAGTAGCCCTCCATGGCCTCTTTCAACTAGTATCACATCATTGAGTTTATCCGTCACAACAAAGTTGCTTCAAATGCTTTTTTACTTCAGCTTATGTTTAGTTGAAGCCATTTTGTGGCATTTAGGAGATTTTCGCCGCAAAAATCCTTCACTTTTTTGATAAGCCGTTGGAAAACAATGTTAGAATAGCTTAGAATGCTCAAAAATTGTCAAAATTCCAACAAACCTAATTTTGAGACTTAGTCGAATTCGGATCACAAATGGTCAGAAATTTTATGGGATATTCCTAAAGTACTCAATGACAACTTTCTATTGATATAAATTCCAGCATCGGACACCTAAAAGTGGCTGAAAAGCCAAACCCTAATTTCTGCTTTTCAATGTGCTTTTCATCTTTTTAAGATCAATGGTCATGATTTAATTTTAGAAAAGCAACCTATCCAATGGTTTAGATTCAGTTGTTAGATATGCTCAATACTCCACCCTCATGTGACCACAAATGATCCATGGTGCTCTAAGTTGTAAAGCCCCCATTATGAGGAGAAGTCATTATGAGAGCCCGGACATTTGTGGAACCCTAATTTCCAAGTTAGATGAGGTCTATGTGTGACCATTGATGGTTGTAGATGATCTTTGTGAGACTAGCCATTAGGTTAGGTAGTAGGGCATAAACTTCCATGCCACTGGGTTGCCATTTAAGGTGAAAATAAAGGCCCTATGGTGTAGCGGTTTCCCCATAGAACCTTAATGGGGGGAGTGCAGAGGAGGGGCTTGCCTCCTTCTCCGGGGTCCGGGGGGCCTATCCCCCCAACCCGTAGGGCCGAGACGATAGGACTTCTGGTCGTGGAGATATTGTCGGATCGTATATTTTACCGACTATTTTGTATCTCCCGACTACGTTTATCTATACCGAACCACCTTGTAAAAGCTATATAAGCACGGCCTATGTTGAACTTTACATAGCATTGCGCACTAGTAAGCCCTTCATCTAGAGTCTATCTAGATCGCCATCTAAGCTCTACATTGGGAGCGCACGGGTGGACAACACCATCATTGTAACTGCATTACGCTCGGCAATCTGAGAATTTGAGTTCTCTATCTCTCAATCTGCGTCTATCTTTGTCTGCGTTTTTCTCTCAACTGTCTACAGGTCTATTCCGCTCTCCTGTTATTTTCTTACATGGTATCAGAGCTCAATAGGCTCTACGTGGTGCAGAAGCAGAAACACAGAGGTTGCAGAGGTCTGAATGACAAAAGAAAGAAGATGTCAAGCGGTGCGTCGTCATCTACGACTTGGAGTCAAGGTTGTTCATCAATAGGAGTAGGTGGTGCACAAGCAGGAGCAGCAATGATGCCGGTCATCCCAACGTTGCGGATACGGCCACCAGCCTTCACAGAAGGTAAACTTGATGGTACGAACTACACCCTGTGGAAGTTTAAAATCACTTCTATCCTTGATTCATATGAGCTTTTGGAGACTGTTCTTGGGACTCATCATAAGCCCCAAGAAAGACCCGATCCAAATAATCCTGGTCGAATGATTCCTCCTCATGCTGATTTTCTACGTGCTTGGAAACGTAGAAATGCAGATGCACGTTGTGCTCTAGTTACAAGTACTTCTGATAGTGTTCCGACTCTCATTCAACATACTACGAAGGCATGTGAAGCATGGAACATATTGAGAAATCAATATGAAACTCGTAATCATACACGGATTCAGAACTTGGAGAGTCAGCTTGCAGAAGAACGGTTTGCTGATGAGGAGACTCCAGAGGTGTTTATTACTCGCATAAAGAATATACGAGATCAAATGGCGGGAGCAAGTGTTCAAAATTCAAGTGAGGAGCTAGCTCGACGGTCTTCGAATTTGTCCATCTAATTTTGATGGTTTGGTAACTGCTCTTAGCACTCAAATCAGACCTCAACCACTAACTTTTGAAGAATTCAGTGCCTTACTCATGGAGGAGGAGTTGCAGCTCAAGGCAAGGAGTGGTGGTAGCAAAGGAGATGTTGCATTCACAGCAAATGGCAAAGGAGGCAAAACAGACTCTTCAAAAGATGGAGACAAAAAGAAGAAGAACAAAAAGAAGTTCAAGGGAGAGTGTTTCGACTGCAAGAAGAAAGGACACAGAATCCAAGACTGTCACATCAAGAAGGCATAAGAGAAGAGTGGCTCTTCAAAAGGTGGCAAGGGCAAGGAGTCTTCCAACACAGCAGAAATAGAGCTTGAGTTATTTGTTACGATAGAGGAGGTAAATGGCTTCAAAATGGAGATGAAACCCTGATGCAATAGATAGAAATGCTTCCTCGCTTCTAAAAATCAATGTTCTATGCTTCGAAATCAATTTGCACCGTTAAAAGTGCACGCATGCCGTGATACGAAAAACCAAAACTTGAGAAAGTTGAATATGCTCTCATACCACAGTTTGGTGTGTGTTGAAGTGCGAGAGACACACAAGAAGCACAAACAAGGAGCACAAATGCAGTAAGATGCATGGAGAAAACGGATGATTGGAATAACTCTCTATTGATGATGAACAGAACTGAAGTAAAAGCTGAATAATATCCCTAAATAGAAAGTACCACCACATTTGAGTTTATCATTTATTGTAACATGTTAAAAAAGCTCTAGCTAGCACTAGAGTAAAAAGTGTCTGTTTATGAGGAAAAGCTTCACATCAAAGCTACTCAAGAAACACATAAGTGTAACAATATCACGACAGTTTTTCTTAATGGTAATCTTCATGAAAATGTTTATATTTAACAAACAGAAGGTTTTGAAAAACCAAGTAAAGAACACTTAGAAGGTTTTGAAGAACCAAGTAAAGAACACTTAGTTTGCAAGCTTATAAAAGCTCTTTATGGTTTGACACAAGCACTAAGGGATTGGTATAAAAAGATTCATTTATATCTTTTATCTATTGGTTTTGAAAACTTTGAAGCTTCACCTACCCTCTATGTGAAGTCAGGGACACATGTTTTAATCATCATCATCATCATCTATGTTTATGATATGATTCTAAGAGGTCCCAAGGGCTCATAAATTCAATTCTTTAAATCACAACTTAAGCACACATTTGATCTTAATGATCCTTGTGTTTTACATTAATGCCTTGGCATTGAATTCGAATTCAGGAATGAGTTTATCTATATGACCAGCAAAAATACATTTAGAAATTATTGGAAAGGTTTGAAATGTCAGATTCTAAACCTATGTTTTATACTTCAAGGGTTTGCAGATTCTGATTGGGCAAGTGACAAACATACAAGTACAAGTGGGTATTGTTTTTATGTTAAAAATTCCTTATTTCATGACTTGATCTTGATTAACATGTGATTATTATTTGGGCCTAAAACACTTCCAACCCTAGTTATTTTCGGACGCGTATGGAAAAAATACCGTACGTATGAAAACGTATGCGTATGGTTGGAGTATGGAATTTTCGTACTCCAATTTTTTCTCATCTTTCATGGATTCCAGTTTTATGCAAATTCACTCTCATATGTTCTCCTCCATTATACTGAAACATATGTACAACATCCTCAGCTATAGTAGCCAATATAATTTTGATCTTTAAAATTATATTATTGTATATATAATACTTCATATTTTCAATATTTTTTGTTCTAGACGTATGATATCACGTATGATATTTTTGAAAAGATTCCATACTTTTTCATACTTCCATACCCGTATGCGTTTGCCGTATGGTTCGCGTATGGAAAAACTATGCTTCCAACATAAAGTTGTTGCCTTTGCAAGAGCACTTCAATCTATATGGAAGTTGAAGCTAACAGCTCATGGCACTACCTAAGCCTTTAAGGTTGAAGTACATCATGCATTATGAGTCTAAGTGGATGTGACATATGTGCATAGACACACACACACGTACGTACATACATACACACTCATATGCATGTCTAAATTTTTTTTTTTTTCAGAAAATTATCTATATGAAAACAAGTAACAGCTATAGAATACATGAAGACAAAGCACAGTTATCATGCATATGCATTGACTCATTTGCAGGCACTCTGAATTTTGAAAATAGCATTTTGTTGTTTTTCTTAATGGTAATCTTCATGAAAATGTTTATATTTAACAAACAGAAGGTTTTGAAAAACCAAGTAAAGAACACTTAGAAGGTTTTGAAGAACCAAGTAAAGAACACTTAGTTTGCAAGCTTATAAAAGCTCTTTATGGTTTGACACAAGCACTAAGGGATTGGTATAAAAAGATTCATTTATATCTTTTATCTATTGGTTTTGAAAACTTTGAAGCTTCACCTACCCTCTATGTGAAGTCAGGGACACATGTTTTAATCATCATCATCATCATCTATGTTTATGATATGATTCTAAGAGGTCCCAAGGGCTCATAAATTCAATTCTTTAAATCACAACTTAAGCACACATTTGATCTTAATGATCCTGGTGTTTTACATTAATGCCTTGGCATTGAATTCGAATTCAGGAATGAGTGTATCTATATGACCAGCAAAAATACATTTAGAAATTATTGGAAAGGTTTGAAATGTCAGATTCTAAACCTATGTTTTATACTTCAAGGGTTTGCAGATTCTGATTGGGCAAGTGACAAACATACAAGTACAAGTGGGTATTGTTTTTATGTTAAAAATTCCTTATTTCATGACTTGATCTTGATTAACATGTGATTATTATTTGGGCCTAAAACACTTCCAACCCTAGTTATTTTCGGACGCGTATGGAAAAAATACCGTACGTATGAAAACGTATGCGTATGGTTGGAGTATGGAATTTTCGTACTCCAATTTTTTCTCATCTTTCATGGATTCCAGTTTTATGCAAATTCACTCTCATATGTTCTCCTCCATTATACTGAAACATATGTACAACATCCTCAGCTATAGTAGCCAATATAATTTTGATCTTTAAAATTATATTATTGTATATATAATACTTCATATTTTCAATATTTTTTGTTCTAGACGTATGATATCACGTATGATATTTTTGAAAAGATTCCATACTTTTTCATACTTCCATACCCGTATGCGTTTGCCGTATGGTTCGCGTATGGAAAAACTATGCTTCCAACATAAAGTTGTTGCCTTTGCAAGAGCACTTCAATCTATATGGAAGTTGAAGCTAACAGCTCATGGCACTACCTAAGCCTTTAAGGTTGAAGTACATCATGCATTATGAGTCTAAGTGGATGTGACATATGTGCATAGACACACACACACGTACGTACATACATACACACTCATATGCATGTCTAAATTTTTTTTTTTTTCAGAAAATTATCTATATGAAAACAAGTAACAGCTATAGAATACATGAAGACAAAGCACAGTTATCATGCATATGCATTGACTCATTTGCAGGCACTCTGAATTTTGAAAATAGCATTTTGTTTTAAGTACAGAAAAATTTATAATATTTTTCAAATCTAGGCTAGTCTAATAGAGCAGTAGATATAACTATCAAAAAAAGATGTCCTCTTCATAAATCCAACCATTCCAGTCTGAAATCAAACTAAATCATTGAAAACCATATGTATCTATCAAGGACATGATTTCAGTTGCATGTCACAATCATAAGTTTCTCAATCTTAAACAAATGCTCAGTTTAATTTAAGGCACCTTTGATGAGATAAGTGGAGTTCTATTCAGCTCAAAACACTCCGGCGGTAGATACCTGCATCCCAAAATTTAAAAAGATAAGCATAAACAAAGAACAATCGAAAAGAAAGAAGTGTTGAGACAACAAAATAATACTGTATTTCGAGTCTCTCTATATATAGGGAGTAAACACTTAGGCCTTGGCAAAAAAACTTATTTTCGAGATAAAAGGAAGGTGATAGCATCCCTTGTCCCTCTTCTTTTTTAGCAGTATTGCAAGATTGAACGAAATAGTACACCTTATTTCTAGGCTTGCCCTTAGCTTTTGACTTTTCACTAGTAAACACTCTTCAACTTCCAATTGCATACTATGATTAAATTTTGTACAACTTAAAACAAATATACATGATGCAATACAGTACATAAAATATCACCAAAATGAACTACGTGATCATAGAGAAGCAGCCATCATTCTGAAATGTGGCAATCAATATTGAACATTTTATTTCAAATAAACAAATTGACACGGATATTGCATGCAAACAAAGAAACAACTAAACACGAATTTTTACAGGAAGGAATAATATTACCAATAAGTTCCTGCACCTTGAGAAGTAAGCTCCATCCCTTGAGAGCCCACTTCCTCTTCAACAATCTTGCTCAGTCCAAAATCAGTCATCTTTGCCACTCCAAGGTTGTCAAATAGAACGTTTCCAGGTTTCAAGTCATAATGTATTATTCTTTGAGTACGACTGTTCATGTAAACAAGGCCAGAGAACAGCTGGACAAGAATGCAGCGTGCTTCCCTTTCAGTTAAAACTGGGGTTGCTTTTAGGACAGCGTCAAGGTCTTTTCCTGTGCAAATAGAGGGTGATCAGTGAAAGGACACTGCATACAAGAATCAGCAATGCATAGTGGAATTTCAGTACCCAATGACAACAAACTTAATTTAGCATGAAAGCAATGATTCTCTGAAACCATGCCCAATGGCCTGAAAATTTTCATTTCCCCAGAGATCATAGAGTCTTTTAGTAAAGATTAATGCACACTCATGAGATGGAAAAAATATTTCAAATGAAGCACGGTGGAATTTTCCCATACTTGATGCATAGTGGAATTCTATTACTCAATGATAGACAACTAAGTTCAGCATCATAGCAATGATTCTCTCAAACCAAGACCAATGACCTTAAACATTCCCTACCCCAAGAATCGTATATATTTTAGTAAACTTCAAACAAGATGCACACCATGAGAAGGAACACATATTTCAAATGAAGGTAACATCCTTTTTCACGTGCTGAAATTTTTATATAACTTTGTTGAGCTTTCACCAGATTTATTGATCTGCAAATAAACTTCATAATGCCAGATTTGAGTGTGTGCTTCTGGAGGTTATGGATAACACAAATGTTATGTAATATGTTATCTCATTTCTTTTCACAGAGATATTTGTTGTCTTATAGATGGAATGCAAGCTGTGAGATAAGCAACAACAGAATCTCTCTTCATATACTCTGCAAATGTTTGAGCCTTAAATACCAAGTTCAGACTAATCGATTTAAACAAATAGCGTACCACTACAAAACTCCAAGACGGTACAGAAGGTGTTGTGGTCGATTTCGAATATATCCCATAGCTGCACGATATGAGGATGAACCAAGCTTTTGTGGATGTTATATTCACGAATAGCATGTCTTATATAGCTTTGTTTCTTCTCCTCGCTCCACTGGCCATTTAGACTATGAAGCTTGCAAGCAACATATCTGTTCTCTATCAAGTCATATGCCTGCTTTTAGGATTGCAGAGTATTTTTATCAAGATTTCAATCACTGCAAACCCTCTAAATTACTTAATCCACAATCCAGCTTCATACCTTATAGACTTCACTAAAACCACCTTTTCCAAGAAGATTCAAAAGTGAATATCGTCTATTCAAAATAGGGAAGTTGTTGAACCTTGAACCATCCTCGTCTCTTATCCGTCTCATTTCACGCAGGTGCCGGGCCCTGTCTAGTTCAAGACGGTCTCGATCTCTTAAGATAGCTTCTTCCTCCTGATAAAATAATAGATGAGAGAGAACCACTTAAACATATTTAAAATATTAGTATTGATTGTCCATTGCAATACTTACACGCTTTAAGCTAAGAAGCCTGCACTTGCATATTTCTTCCTGAACAAGGCAGTCTTCTTCTGACATTGTATAATCACTTTCATTTCCATCAACCTTCTCTGCAAAACCACATCCTGGGAAATTAGAACAGTTGCCAATCAAAATATCACATGACGTTTCATCATGATCTGTAGCAGCTAATTCGGTTAAAAATTGTACATTTCCAAACACTAAAAAAGACATAATACTCATATACACCAGTATACAACATATGCATGCCTACACCAAGAGCATACAGACACCTGCAAAAACAGAAAAAGAGATCAGTCACAGAAGAACGTCCTTTGAGGCACAAATATCTTGAGAAGCCTTGCCTCACTAAATACAACATCTTGGTTGTGTATTACCTCTTTAAGGTGAGGTAACCAAATTTTGTAGCCTATTTCACCCCCATCTCCATACCCATGAAGATGTCTTTCATACTATTGGGAATTTAACAACCTCCCAGCTAGGAGTATGATGGGCTAACCACTTGCCCCAAAAATCATGGTTGAGGATTACTTCCTAATCCTCTCTCTTAATGTGTGGTCATCCACCTTCTGCTAGGATTATATGACATTCTTTCCCCCTTAGATTGAACATAGTCCTCAATGCTCACTTGTGGACCCTCTCTATAACTTGGTAGACCCCTTCCCAAGGTTGAGCACCTCCACTAACCCCAAATTCCAGCACATGGACCTATTTTGGACTTGTTCAACCCTCCGTTGGTGCCCAAACGCCCATGCGCTTTCATTTGTGGCCAATTTCAGACTCATCCATGGTCAAACGCTTCCCAAGTGCCCACGTATGAGGTTCCTTACCTCCGTGTTGCCCAAATTCCTCAACTAGGCTCTGATACCAATGTTGAGAATTGAACTCACAACCTCCCAGCTAAGAGTAAAGTGATAGTTGAGGATTACTTTCTAATCCTCTCTCTTAAGATGTGGTTCATCCACCTTCTGCTAGGATTATGTGACACATACACTTGGCATCCAATTTGCTCCTAAACCCAAGTTTCGTATGCACAAATGCAATACAACCAAAGAAACGTAGATGGTCATATGAAGCAGGTTTGTCATAGCAAACCTCTTCAAGGATGCCACCTTTTAAGGACACATGAGGGAATCAATTGCAAATATGCACTGTAGTTTTCAATGCCTCTCCCCAAAACCCATATCAGTCAATATTGCCATGCTTCACAAATAGGACGAAAACCTTTTCCAATTGGAACTCCCATCCCAAAAAAGGAGACCTTTCTGCCTCTCCTATTTCCTGCGCACCTCCACTGAAAAATAACCACCTCGTCTGAAACTTGAAAATTAAAAACTTCTTGTAAATATAGGAACCTCCCCTAAAATCCAGGAACCTCATTTAAATTTTATGAGTCTCCCCTAAAATTCACTGTTCAGGAACCTCCTCTGAATCCTAGGAGCCTCCCTAAAATTCAGGAACCTCCTCTGATTTCTAGGGATCTCCCCTAGAATTCAGGAACCTCCTTTTCATTCTAGGGACCTCCCCTAGAATTCAAGAACCTCCTCAAAATTTTAGGAGAAAAACTTAGCAAGTGTAGTGGCAGTAAAAGCTTGGATGCATATTCACGGGATTCTAAGGATCATGGGCTCTCTTTCAAATATCTAAGAATACACTTAACTGCATCCCAATGAGCTTTCCCAAGATTAGCCATGAACCCAGCTTACAACGGCTTACAACTCCCGCTACATGGGCAATGTGAGCCTACTAGCAACCATTGCATACGTAAGTGAACCACAATCTGATGCATATGGAACACTTTTCATATACTTGGGTGCTTCATCACTTTTTAGACAATCATCCTTGGAAAGCTTCACGTGTGTCTGCAATGGCACTCCAATGGGCTTTGCATCAGCCATATTAAATCTGTCCAGCACTTTTTCAATGTCCTTTTCTGGAGATAGATGCAATGGGTGCTGTT
Organism: Ceratopteris richardii; assembly: GCA_020310875.1. Taxonomy (NCBI): domain Eukaryota; kingdom Viridiplantae; phylum Streptophyta; class Polypodiopsida; order Polypodiales; family Pteridaceae; genus Ceratopteris; species Ceratopteris richardii. Next base: position 99,838,195 of record CM035429.1, read on the forward strand.
GTCTAGTCCTTTTTATTCGCATAACAAGTATGTACTCAGTTTCCCCAAGGTAGTTCTTTCATTGACATGCAGCATTCAGCTTCTCCAACGTACCTCTTTCATTGAGAATGCAGCATTCAGCTGCTGTTTTAGAGCATTTGGAGTGCTCGTTTTCTTCCCAGCTGGCAGCATATCGTCTACGTACAGCACTAGAAAGATTGGCCTGCCAGCACCATCCTTTTTGGTGTACAAACAGTGATCAGCATGGCTTCTTTTGAATGCATGTTTGCACATGAATGCATCAAATTTTTTGTGCCATTGTCTTGGAGCTTATTTCACCCCATACAAACTCCTTTTCAGCTTGCATACCAGATGCTCTTTTCCAGGGATGGCATATTCTTATGGCTGTTTCATGTACAGCTCTTCATCTAAATCACCATGGAAAAGGCTGTTTTAACATCTATTTGGAATAACTCCACATCCAAGGCAGCAATGAGAGCAAATAAAACACAGAGTGTGGTCATTATTACCATAGGAGACAATACTTCTTGAATGTTAATGCCCTACCTTTGGGCATACCCCTTTGCAATGAGACTTACTTTATACCTGGGTTTTCCATCAACTGGTTTGATTTTGTACACCCATTTGTTAGGAATGGCTTTCCCAGCTTTGGGCAACTTCAAGAGCCTCAATTTGCTCTCCAATATCATCTGGCTCAAAAACCACTGGTTCATCTTCAACTCCAGCCATATTTGGCTCATCTTGAGGTGTGATTTCAAGCTTGATGGGTGGCTGTTTATGCTGAAATTTGACCATTCAAAGGTCATCTTTAAAGGCACAATTATTTTTCAGCAGCCTTGCCTCATTAAATACAACATCTCGGCTGTGTACAACCTTCTTGAGTTGAGGCAACCATATCTTGCGGCCCCATTTCAACTTCTCCATAACCCATGAAGATTCCTTTTCTGGATTTGGCATCTAATTTACTCTTAAACTCAGGCCTAACAAACAAAAAAGCATCACAGCCAAAGATGCATAGGTGGTCATATGAAGCCAGTTTGTCATACCGAACCTCTTCAGGGACTTCGACTCTTAAGGACTTGCGAGGAGATAGATTACAAATGTGTACTGCAGTTTTCAAAGCCTCTCCCCAAAATCTATGAGGAAGATTAGCTATTGAGTAAATCATTGTAATGTAGGTTTCGTACCCTTGCGTGGAAGGAAAGATTTCTCTCTCATAAATCATTGTACCTGATCTAGATACCAGTTGATGGATTGGTGGATGATAGCTAAGGTGGTATGAGTACTAGATTTGGAAGAGCATTTCCACATGGTGGATCATGAGGCACTAGGATTTACTCTAAAAATGCCATGAGACTACATAGAGTAGAACCTTTGCAAAAGCTTCAATTTTGTATGTATGGTGCAAAGTGCTAGATATTGCTAGCCATAGGATAGAGGATATTGAGTTCCTTTGTATCACCCATGGAGATTGCCATGTGAGAGAGGATCTTTTTCCTTCATGATGGCCAACAAGATCTACCATGTGTTAGACAATTGACAGCCTTGAGTTTTGGATCATCGATGACATTTACCTTGAGACGATTATTATGATACTCAGGAGTCACACGACGGCATTTGTCATGAGGTTGAGAGATTTACTTCCTCAATGGCTATCTCAAAGAAGTGCACCATGTATGGTTTTATTCGTTCAATCATTTGCACCTTATTTTTTGTTTCACTGCCAAGGCATTTATGGATCTTATTACATCTCTTTTGCATTCTATTATTTCCATTTATGAGATCATGGCTTGGTCCTCCTTCTTTTTTGGCATGGTGTAGATGCACTCTACCAAAGGGGCTAGTGGATGACCACTAATGGGTGGACTTTATATAGTTATTTGAGACAGAACACGTGTTGTTGCACTCTATGTTAGAACTTAGAACATCAAGAGAGATGGAGGATTAGCCGAAGAAGTGTAGTGCTATTGGATGAGTTGAACATTCACATGCCAATGGGCACGTTTTCGGTGAGCCATGTCGCATGCTTATGATATGACCATCAAAGACTGTACTCAACTATCTGCACCTTCATTCTGTAGATGAAAGATACCATGCATAGCAAACATGATTCTAGTCCACACATGGTGGACAGAGGAGTTCGTAGATGTTTTTTACACTAAATGGCATATGACCTATAATTTTATAGCTCTTACACAGATAATTAATAATAGACACGTAATACATAATACATAATACATAACACATGCTACATCGCACAACGCACATTGCACATGCCAGCAGCCACATAAATGATAATGCATATTAAATAATGCACATAAATTATAATACAATGCATAACACATATTGCACATGCTATTCCAATGCACATTGCGATATGCATATTGAGGCAGCAAGTGTCATGGATGATGGCATACCATGAAAGCACATGACTGATATGGCAATGTGCATTGTGCAATGTGCATTGTGCAATGTGCATTGTGCAATGTGCACATGCCACATTAATGATTATCATATATAATTATTAATTTTTTTAAGTATGATGTGCAATATGCGTAATTGATCATTGTATTCATTATTTCAGATGTTTATATTCTTTTTGTGTTGATTGTGTTGCAGGATTCTCAAATGGCAACACTGCATATTTGTCTAGTTCTTCCCCTTTTTCACTACTTCCATCCGTAAGGAGGCCGCTAGTTTTTCCCCTTTTCCTTTTATTTTTTCCTTCTTTTTTTGGGTTTGGGAGAGGGGGGAGCCTTGAATCCTTGCACATATACGACCATTATGGTCAGTCATGTGTTGGCCAAGCTATATGGGGCAGTGATGGAGCCAAAGTTCAGTAAAAATGTAGACAGACTTGGGATTAGAGCATCAAGTCATATTGTTTTCAAACACACCTCTACCACTGATTGTTTGATCAATCGCCAGAATCAAAAGATAGACTTTATTGTTCCTTGGTGGATTTGTGTAAAGCTTTTAAGACACGCAATAATATGAAATTTTTATTGATTATCATACTTCTGTATTAAAATTAAAGGTTGTTTGATCAATCGCACCAGAATCAAAAGATAGACTTTATTGTTCCTTGGTGGATTTGTGTAAAGCTTTTAAGACATGCAATAATATGAAATTTTTATTGATTATCATACTTCTGTGTTAAAATTAAAGGTTTCAGCATTTAAGTTGGAATCCATGCACTAATATGAATTTTTGTATTGATTATACTCCTGTATTACAATTAAAGGTGTATCAAAACCATGAAACATATCTCAGTTTCCCTTGTGTAGACCATTGTGCGGACTACCTCAAAAGCAAAATGTGAAAAATAGATCACCATAAACTAAAGAACAAGGCCGCTAAGGTAACTACATTGATCTGAGATCAAAATTCAAAAATGAAGCTTCAGTGCTATTTGATCATAATTTTTTAATCCGCCTGTGAATTCAACATATTTGCTTTGATTGTGAACAAAGTAATCATCAACCATCAGTAAACCTCTTCCAAATTATTCTTCTTAAACTTTCCAAATTATTCTTCTTAAAGTTCATGTTGCAACATATGGATGATCCAATTCAGCAAGTCTCAATCTAAGAAGATTGGTACTATATGTTCATTGGGCAATGGAAATCAACCTCACCATCAATAGATGGAAATACCGGCGCTTGTGCTGGACCTACAATTTCTACCTTTTTCCAATGATAATCAATGCACAAATAATTTCTCTACTTGTAAGCTTGGAAAATTACTGTGTGAATTATGAAATGTTCTAAACATAGTTGTTTAAAACTTCATGTATAAGATGTTCCATCTAATACAAGAATCATCCAGAATTTTGTAACAATACAGCCAGGTATGCATTCCAACCACCGAGCAACTGCATACAAGGGAAGGATGATTCCTTGAATTGTTAGCTATTAGTAGTTTTCACACAACAACACCCATGGAGTGACTCTATAGGAACGGTTTCGTAGACCATACTGCAGGAACTGAAGAGAAAGTGCCAAAAATGTTTTATATTAGACTGAAACAATCATATTAAGACATTGAACAGATACATTAAAGTGCTTACAAAGAAACAATAACTCACCATTCAGAATAAAATGTTCACAGATTCTGACAATACTAAGTACTCTAACATCAAATTTGGCAAACACACCAAAAGCCATCCTTCCCGTTTTTCAATGTAGCACAGGACTCCCCATATTTTTGCAGCCAACCCTCTGCTTAAACTCCTTCCTCCAAAATCTATCATGCGTATCTTTACATCAAAGCCAACATACCTAAAAAAGCCCTCGCTGCATCAACTTTAATATATACAGAAGGGAATGACTTTCAGTGCATTCACATGCTATTTACATAGACATAAAGAATTTAAGGAATGTGGATTTCAAAAGTATTGCATATCATTTACAAAGGATGAAACAGTCAATACCCATTGATAAACAAGCAGACCCACAATCCATCAAGAGTGAAACCACATAGCTTTGAATTAATTTGGAAAAAATAGATGACTAGGGGTAATTTATTGCTCAATGTCATACTTATATCAAAATATTTTTTAAAATCCACATATTCTATCGTCAACAATTCATGAGCACTCTCACCTGATTTTCCCTTCCTCAAAAGCTTTCTATGCTTTTCTAATGCCTCTCTTTGTTCCAATATAGATCTCTGTCAAAATGAAAAACTAAAATACATCAAAACGGAAAAAAATGTTTCAAACACATTAACAGTTTTGAAATGCAGCAAAACAGCCTTTTGGCAGATTGAATTTAAATAGTTTGTAGAATTTATAGCAAACAAAGTTTTGCAAAATAATATGGTTTAATCGAGCGCCTAAATACCCATATTTTCAATTTGAAATATAAGGTATCATCTACAAAGATATACAATCCCTATTCCTAATCCTTCCATGATTGTAGTCCATGTAATTCTCAATTTTATGCTTGTGCATAGGTGCAAACGCATACACATCCATATACACATATATATGTTTGGATGCATACATGCATGTAAACATGCACTCACAGAGAAGAATGCACGTGCCATGCATCCATGTACATTGTATGCATTCACATACATACATTATACATACATACAAGATTATACATACATACATAAATGCATGTATGATGTATGAAAGTATACATTTTGAGAAAACATGTCATGAGTATGTTTACTACAAGGGAGCATGGGATCTGGACACATGGACTAAAATATTCTCCAATGGTCCACTGACATACATGCATACACAACTCACTTTTCTTTTTTGGAGAACATATTTTTTATGATTAAGTACTCACATATATATCATTATTCTTTTTTTGGGGGGAGAAAATATTCCTTATCACTAAGTACTTACAGAAGAACTATGTTCCCACTCAGCCGAATAATACAGGAACTGCAAAGCAGCCTAAAGAAATAATGTACAGCAAAGTACAACAGTGATCAGGGGCAAGACCACAACAGCAGTGACCAAGCATTCCATGAGCAGAGAATGCTGGAATGACAACAGAGAACATGTATCTGTGCTCAAAAATCAGTACACTCTTATACTACATGTATACCATAAGCCCCAGAAGCATAAGTGGTCGATAGCACATAGAATATCTGAGCTCTGGTGAATATGCAGACCAAAGGTGACACAGAAAGGAGTGAGATAGGGCCAACAAGATGCGAGGCAAGGAGGGATATCATTCACCCAGCAATTACTATATTAAGTGTTCCAACATAGTACGTACATGACACAAAGACAACACATGTGCTCTTTAGTTAGGGGATGGAAATTGCAAACCAAGGACAGGATATTGCTGCAAAAATAAAACCATGCACATATCACCAATGTCATTCCCCCATGCAAACAAAGCCATCTCCACACCTTATGTGATCCTATGCAACCAAAAAGGTAAAAGATCGTTCCCCCTCCCTTGATTCAGGACCTTAAGTGACCATTGCACTAAATGCAAAAGAAATAATTAACTCATGCAAACAAAACCACGTGCACACCCCATCTGATCTTTGTGGTAAAATGCCATTCCCTCTCACTTGCTCCAGGACCTTTAGTAACCATTGCATTAAAAAAGTATGGGCAACCATTGACCGAAAGAGGGAGCTTTTACTCAACCTAACCTTGTTGCAGGAAGACGGAATCCCTCTCCCTTTTCTTCCCTCTTTTATGACAAAATGGCCTCAACTTGTTAACACTTGCAAAACATATGACATCATTCAAAGCAAGGATACCATTTTCCTCGCGTCAATAACCATAGCTCACCAGATGCATTTGTAACCTCTCCCTCTTCTTCCCTCTTTTTTGACAAAATGGCCTCAACTTGTTAACACTTGCAAAACATATGACATGATTCAAAGCAAGGATACCATTTTCCTCACGTCAATAACCATAGCTCACCAGATGCATCTGTATGTCCTTAAAGGCCTGACCATCCTCCCAACCTTCTGAAATAACAGTCCCTGCTCTGCAATATAATCAGACATGAAATGAACCTTCTGAGTGCAATGCAATAATATCCATGAAGAAAAAATGTGAAACTAGGGCTCCAAAATGGAGAACAGTGAGGAATCAAAACCCAAAAAGCATTCATGTGTATGGCAAGGCAATGTTATAAATACGGTTTCTAAGAAGCGAAGTCACACGTGATATTCTAAAGCATCAAGAAGCCTCACAATCTCAAAAAGTTGCAATACTCGATTTTCAGTAGAGACTCAGCTGTGAAAAAATGGCTGCATAAGTTGGGGAATGTACCTCACAACACTGACATTGCCAAGCCTTAGAAGATCTTGACGCATTCTCAGTCTTGCCTCTTCACGCTCACTCTTTGCAACTGTTATCAAAAGATCTGACATTACTTTAAGGCGCTGCCATAACACGAAATAACATGAATTTAGATCATTTTAAAGAAAATGGGTGTAAAAACATATAAGCAGTGTTAAAACTGAAAAACAGAGGGAATATAGATATAAGGGTACACAATCACATGTACCTTTTGCTCCTTTGACTGCTCTTGTTCCTTGAACTCAGAAAGCTCCTGCATGGAAAAGGAAGTGTCACATTTCTATATTTACCTTAATAGAGAAGACTTAATAATTCCTTTGAAAATTTTGACTAAAGTCTAAGAAGTTAGCAAAACAACAATGAGCAACTCAATAGGCGCCTACTTTCTGAAGGAGTTGGTTGCTTTGCTGACATTGAGAGAACTCTTGTCGAACTCTAGTAAGCTCATCTTCTAAGGAGGTAGACTTCACTTTCAAGTGTTCTAGCTGCTGGTCCTGGAAATTTAAAAGGAAATACCGGTCAAATCAAGCTGAAGCAGCTCAATAAGGCAACAGATAGCAAATCCTTGAGATAGCTGATGTAGCCATCACAGTAAGCACATTACAGAAAGGGCATCCAGATCAACGGATCTAGCCAAAGGAAACCTTATTTCCAAAACAATATGGAGAAAAAAAATACTGAAAGGTGAAACAGACATGTACATACATTCTGAGCTAAGCTTTCTGCCCGGCCACTGATTGAACTCTTTTTAGGAGGTGATGTTTGATCATTTGTCTTTGTGCTTCTATTCCTACTTCCATTACTTCTTCCCAAATTCCCTGATCTTCTTTTTTTTTGCTCCTCTCTGCTATCCTGCTTCTCTTGTCCTGAATCATCTTCAAAAGATTTCTTGCCATCGATATGAACCTGAAGTAAGTGATCATGCATAATTAAGAAAGTAAGAAATGTAAACTTAATATTGAGTAAACATGATGCACAAAAATCTCACCTGATGACTGATAATCTCCTCCCCTTGTGTGCCATTCTTTCTTTTCAGAGGATTTCTTAAAATCAAGAATCCATCTCCACCCTGAACATTTTTTTTAAAGACATTGTGACAGTTTTCTGCTGAAAGTAACCATAAAAATATGAAACAAATAACCTAGTGACTAGCATGAAGGGAGCCAAAATGCTGCATTTGAAGAGGCAACCCGAACATGAAAAGAAGCACAATCATTTTTGCGATTGGAGTGATCAGTGAGCTCTTCAATGCACCGACTTTATAAGTTTTGACTCTTGAGATTAAACTAATAGATGTTGATAACACTTTTCATCATTAAAAGTTAGGATCCACATTATAGAAGATAGTCTTGTTTGCTTGCATAAGACACAATACAGAGGAAAGGCCTCGTTGTCAAGAGGGCAATCTTTCCAATGTGTTGGATGTCTCATAACATCTTTACAAATATCATGAATCATGGTATGAAAGCATTTGCTATTTAACACCAAATCATTCGGACATTGGTCATCACTCACATGGAGGACCATCTTGGTATGTACATGGCAAATGCATGAGACCATGTGGAAAGTGTTCCAAATTATGCTAAGATATGCCTCACTCAAAAAATAATAATAAAATAATAAAAATAAAAATAAAAATCATGACTATATGACTGACATATGTATTATAGATATGGACCTATAATTGTATGTTTTAACATTAGTGATGCTTTACATAGTTTGTATTATACTTGGCAGAATTTAGTATATAATATGATTGTTCTATGCCTACTACTCTTTCAACTTATGTGAATTCCATAAAGATCGGCTTGAATGATTCTGTTGTATGATCTCTTGATTCAACAATTGTCTTTGAAAGCTATGTATCTTTGTCTAGAAATTGTTTTTGCAGGATATCCACCCCCTACCTCTCTATTATGTATCATAAAGAACTCCCCTTAACAAGGGCTTAGTTTCTACCTCATGTGAGATTCCAAAATTCCACATTTAATTTTTGTTAAAATTTTGCTTTTCTTTCAAGTTTTACTATGCTGCAAATGTGGGGAATAAATTGATTAATGATTGGCAACATAGTTGAGGACCATATAAGAAGTTTAAATCTTACAATAATGTCTGGTAAGGTTGTGCTCCATAACCTTGAATAGAAACAAAAAATTATTGACACTTCCAACTTTACATGTAGAAATTTGGAAAGGCAAATACATATGATAGCAAGGGCTTCAATCTTTAAGCTACCACAAAAAAGAGGGGCTTGGATCTTCACCACATAAGCAGAATAGAGGGAATCATTTCTCCACAAGAATGCTCCTGATAGCACCCTCTGAGATCCTCCTCATTGACAAGAGGAGACCTCATTCATAAAACATACAAGGAGTAATATCAAACTCACCTCCTAGCCATAGAGCCAAACAAACACCCCCCCAAGCCTAGAAGCCTACAACTACAAACGAGTGGCCATCAGCACAAGGGTTGGTATCAAGGGTTGGTATCACATACTACCACAGCCACACCAAAATGTGTACAGGTGACTCCACCAAAGGGGAATATCCAAGTGTGTGTACTCTAAGATAAGCACTAAGGGGATTGTGGGTCTTATTTATAGGACTCACATAAGGAGGTAGACCAGTTCAAATTGGCCCTTTTCCCACCTTGTCGGACATAATTACGAGTGCCCATCCAAATGCCCAAGGGAGGTGGGGACATAACACTTCCCCCCTTATTTTCAATCCTACTAGGTTTGGGTCAAACTTATCACAAAGTTCATAGAAATAGAAGTCCCCTTACTCATGAGAATTTGTAACACATGTAGAAGCCCTACATCATGCAAGCGCTCAACCTTACTAAGCCCACTACATACACTCCTACATATACCTCTTGATGAAGACCCTCATGCATGGCCAATGGAAATATTATCCAACCAAGGCCAAGATTTGTACACAAGGATGCCCTACACTAGGTACATGCCACTCTTGAGAACTCTATAGATAGATGGGATCATCCTCAACCACAAACACCCTCCCCTTCTTCTAAAGTAAACCATTCTTGACAACCCACTTCCGCACATATGAACGAAAAGATTGTTCATCATATGCTAGAAAATGGTGGGTGCATTCGTCAAGCCAAAAGGCAAGATGTACCATACACGAAACATGATCTTTAGGACATCCCTAGGAAACATATGCATCCAGTGATAGCTTGACCTCAAATTGATCTTGGGAAATATCATGCAACAAAGAATCAATCTATGATAGATGATCAACCTATGAGATCATGTATCCTAGATAATGGATACTTGTCTCGATGGTGACCTTGTTGAGACCTTTGTAATCCACACAAAAGCGCATCCCTCATCCTTCTTCTTCACAAGAAGAAGAGAAGCGTTCCATAGGGTTTTATTAAGCTCAGTAAATGCCCTATCAAGATAGGGTTGTATTTGTGTCGCATTGTATTTGTGTAGCAATCTCATTCGATTCTACCTATAAGGTTGGGAATAGACAAACTGATTCTCAAGCATAAGCTCTATTTTATGGTCTAGAACCAACCCATGAGAGTACTCATGATCAAGATGTGGATAGTAAAGGGAGAGAATGAAGGTGTAAGTCTTAAGATCATGATGAACAATAGACATCACGATCTTAAGACTTACACCTCATTCTCTCCCTTTACTATCTGCATATTTGACCACACATAGATGTTCCATAAATCCTATACCCAACATAAGTGCCTCCACCAAACAAGAAGAAATAATCCATTGACAAACAAGATTGTAACAATCTTGCCATCATTCTCTCCCTAAACACGATACAAATGATACATTGGTCAAGAGGTCAACCTCCCACTATGTGAATTAGATATGGGCTTGGTCAAAGTTTGCATGCGAACTTTTTTATATGTTCTTGTAGTGCTCAAAGCAAGCTTTCTAATCATACATAACACGTTGTCATCTATAACCATTTTGTCTTTCAAAAGTCGAACCCTAGTTTTTGGCCAAGTTTCAACACGTTTTAAAAAGTCAAAATTGACTTGTACACATGTAAGGCCGGGATTAAAAGTTGTAAAAGCATAAAATCTAAGGGTTATAAACTTAGGCATCTAAATTTAGTTTGCCATATCATCAATTTTTCGCCATGTCATCATTTTTTTTTTTAACGGTGCAAATATTTTAGATTTTCAAGCAGCTTTTTCGCATGGGATTCAAAATGTATATATAAAAACAAGACTTATGGGCTCATAGACATCATTTCTTGGAGAGCTTCTACATAAGAGTACTCTCTTATGCTTGGAGTTGGTGGTAGCTAACTTCTTTAACAAAATGGAGGAGATTATGGACCTCAGCCATTAGAGAGCTTGTTGGATTCGATGGACACCTTGAAAATTTTTTGAGGTATATGGAGCTATTCTACTTAGAGCTTAGCTTATGGTTGTTTATTTGTAACTTCAATTATCAGAATATAGTGGAAGACTTGAAACATAGCTCTTATTCTCTCTCATATGTGCTCTCTTTCTTGTGTTGCCTCTATTAATGTTCTGTTTCTATATCGATTGCGACTTAAAAGCTAACAATTCGGAATCGACGCAAGCAAAGATAGAACAGCTTGAGAATGAAGCCATGTGTTGGATGGTGAAATTCTCTTTAGAGGAAGCCATGTGCAGGATGGTGAAATTCTCTTTAGAGGAGGATCTCATTGGAATAGAGAGGAAGAATCCTTGAGAGGTCCCCATACCCAAGATTGTCATTCCCTAAACTCATGTTATTGACATTTATCACCACTAAACTACACTCACTTGTTGATGATGTAGGAGGAAAGTCGGAACCCGGCCTTATTTACCTCGAGCACTCCTTGGACCATGAAAGCTCTCATTTGACAATGTGAGAGTTTATCAAACACAAATTTTCGATCAGTTTTTGGATCACTTCTTTGGAACTTAGGCATATCTCTTTGCCATATTCAGATTGAAGCTTTTCGATGGAGCACTCGTGATGGATGGTGCCTTCTCTCAGTAATTTTTTACCTTCTTTATAGTTTCGAACAAGGTCCTTGATTAGATTCAAGTTGTATTAAAAGTACATACTATATATGCAAGCAATTTTCTTCTTATGCAAATGCAATCAATGTCAATGATAAGGCTCACGTTTTGCATATTTCTTGATTGATTTTCAACCATATATACATGTTTTTGGTCGATCTTCCTTGAGCTCTAGTACAGCATATACATACATACACTTTACAATTTTGTGCATGAAGATAGACTCAATTTAAGGTAGCATTAAACCAATGATATGAATGCAAGAAACTTATCATGGGTTTTCCCTCCAATGTACATCACACACCAATTTAAGCATGGGAGGTCCTCAAGAACATAGCTATAATTATCCACCAAGAAACTCAAACTTAATCATGACTTCCTCTTCCTCTCCTTCTCCTTGGCCTTTTCCTTCTCCTTCTTCTCCTTCTCCTTCTCCTTTCGTCCATGTACTGATTCATTCAAGGGAGACTTCTGGATCCATAAATGAGGTTTTTTCAATAAAATAAATCAAAATCTTTCTAAAAATACAACAAATTATATAATAAGATCCCACTACAAGATCTAAAACCAAAAACTTTGTAAGACATTAGGCAATTACCTTATTGTGGAGGGGAGAAAATGATACTAATCAAAGAATAAACGTTAGGAAAATGGTGAAGATAAAAAGTCTTGATGATGTACTTAAAGGTGAATCATCTCTTAATTATCCCCTTATGAAAATGAACAAGGGATTTATACATATTCGAAGCACTAATAATGTAAATTTACCATTTTCCAAAAGAAACAAGAGATCCATCTTCAAAACAGATTGCAATGTAAATGAATCTACAATACATACATAAATGTATATACAGACGCACAAATATACATAAATTCATACATACACATACATACATACAAATTTCACATACCACAGTTGCATTGTCGCGCATTGCCAACCCTTCTCAACACATTGCTAACAACCCCATGTTACAAATGGGTTTGCAAACGGTTGCCTACGTAACAATAAAAAGGGCTCCCCCAGGCCGAAATGACACATGAGGATGACGTTATTTATTACTATGGAAGTGGTATATTTACAATAAAAGTGGTATTTTGTTGTTTGACCCATGGGTTATCAATTCTCAGTGTTGCAAGCTTTGAAATCTAGTTCCAAAAGCTAAAAGGAGATTGACTGCAAATAATAGTGAAAAAAATTAAATAGAGATTTCCTCAAAACCATTCGGTCTCTCTGGATTGTAAGCTTCTTGGATGCCAAATGATTATCAAAACTTATAGATCATCATTATTGATCTTATAGAATGTATACAAAATTTTATTACATTTCAAAGGGCTTCACAACACGTTGCCTACGCACCCCCTCTGCCCAACATGGGCAGCAAGGAGGATGTTATTTATTACTATGGAAGTGGCATATTGTTGTTTGTCCCATGGGTTCTCAATTCTTCTTGTTGCAAGCTTTGGAATTTAATCATAGAAGCCCAAAGGAGATTGACAACAAACAAATAGTGAAATTTTTTACAGAAATTCCCTCAAAACCATTCGGTGTTCCTAATGTTTGTTTTTGGATTGTTAATGTGTATGAATTGAGGTGTGCCTTCCACCTACTCTCGAGTCTCAACCTGTATAAAGGAGTTCTAAACTCTACTACAATTTCTCTAGACGAATATGAATGATTGAATATATGTGATTTCTACATATCACATATTTTGTATTATAAATCCTTTAGATTATCTATAGGGTTTGATGTTTACCATTTTTAGCCAAATACCCCGACTTTGAAGAATCAAGCCATTTGAACTAAAGAGGTCTTAGATTTTTCTTTTTAGGTGTTCTTAATGAGACTCGTAAAGTATAATGTCCCATCTAGTGACCTTGTACACCATTTCACACACAATGCTTTAACGTATGAATTTTGAATTTGCCATGTGCCATAATCCATGGAAAAAAATAGAATGAAGTCTCGATCGATGATAATTTGCATATAATATATTATTTTTCTATGTTTATAAGAATATTCAAGCATGTTTAGAGGATATATATACCTAGGATAAAAGGAACCTTTTTTTTACATTCAAAAAAAATTGATTCACATGCAACTTGGGGTTTGGAACTCAAACTCATTGCTAAGACGTTAGCAACATGTTTCTTGTAAGAAATAATAGCGGAATAGACAAGTAGACAGACTAGACAGAGTTGAGAAAATACAGAGACAAAGAGAGAGGAAGACTAAGCGATAGAGAACTCAAATTCTCAAATCGCCAAGAGTAATGAAGCTACACATATTATGTTGTCCACCCGTCAAGGTTGCATCTGTTCGCATACCTAAAATTCCCGTACCATGATCCAGTTTGGTTCAATTACATAGCGAGCCTTACATCCGGTTCATCCAATTTTTTGTATGGTTCAAATGATATTTTTTAATCCTAGACCCAAATTGTTTCCAATTTACAATGCACATTCATATATATGTATACATATATAGTGCACAGACACATATATATATATATATATATATATATATATATATATATATATATATATATATATATATATATATATATATATATATATATATATATATATATATACTGTTGATATATTTAGGTAGTGATGTGTGTGAACACTCTAGGACCGCCGGGGCACTATTTTCCCTCTTTAGGAGGTTTTTTTCCCCCGGCTTGTACATACGCCTATTGCCTTAATGGGCTACTTATCTTTGTACATTCTCTAGTAATACATTCAGTCTTGTGTGTTGTGCTCCAAGCTTCTTCTTCTTCCTTGTGTTGTTCGTGTGCTTCCACAGACGTCTAACTCCAACAATTGGTATCAAAGCAGGTCGTCGCTTCTTCTAGGGCGTCGTCGACACTCCTCCGTTTGTAGTCTCAGATTCGCACGAAATTTGGTGAGCATACTCAGGGTGTTTCCGAGATCAAAACTGCTTCGCTTTGAGGTGCCGAAATCGCGATCTGAGCTCGTTTCGGCCTCCGAACCCACTATCGTAGCGCTTGTGCAGGCTATTTCGTCCTTTTGTGCCAAAGGTATATACCAGTTTCTGTTCGCCAGTTTAAGCCGTCTGCTACAGGTCTAGCAGAACTCGTCTGGGCAGTTCCGTTCAACTTTTTGAGATACAGTCAATTTTCTGCATCAAGGTATTTTAGTCACCGGCCATGGCTGAAAGCAGTGATGTATTCCGTATGTTGGCTGTTGAGGATAAGTTGGATGGTACCAACTACCCATTATGGGCTTATATGATGCGACATGTACTGGTTGCAAAAGGATTGTGGAACATTGTGCAGGGTGTTGAAAGACGTCCTGTTACACCTGTAACGACAGGTACTGCAAATACAGGTGTTGGAGCTGATGAAGATGGTGTCGAAGATGATATTCCGCAGATTTCTGTTCGTGCTGCTGTTTCTGTTGCACCTACTGCAGAGCAGATTCGTTGGGATGGCAAAGATTCCCAGGCACATGCATTGATAGCTTTGTCTGTCAAACGTGCCATTATTCCTCACATTCGCTCTTGCAGAACAGCAAAGGATGCTTTGGATACACTTACCACTTTGTACCAGGCTAGGAATGAGGCTCGTGTTGCTTACCTCCGAAAACAGTTGGAGAGTGAGCACATGAATGAAGGTGATTCTATGGACAGTTTTCTTACAAAGATCAAAGGCCTGAAGGAACAATTGATTTCTGCTGATGAGGTTATACAAGATAGCTCACTTGTGCAGACCGTTCTGAATGGTCTTCCTGATTCATATCAGAGTTTTGCCTCTACTCTTCGGTTGATGATGAAAGGCAATCCGAATGCCTTGTCATTTGAGGAATTAGTCTCTGTTCTGTTGCAGGAAGATCAGTCCAGGCAGATCAGGTCCATTATGCGTGTTGCAGATCAAGCTTTCCTGGCTAGTCAGAAGGGCAAAGGAAAATGGAGCTCTTCTACTAGTAAACAGAAATCTGCAAATGCTGCACAATCGAAGAACCAGGGTAAAGATAAGAAGAAATCAGAAAAGCAGAAATTGTTCTGCAAGTACTGTAAAAGAAATGATCATATTATAAAGAACTGTCCAAAACTGCCTGCTAAAGAGGCAAAGAAGAAAGAGGCTGGAATGGTTGTTGTAGAGGCCTCTACACCAAAAACAGAGTCTGCAAATCTTGTGCAGGAAGAAGAATGGGCGTTTACTACTGTCTGCAGTTTTGACCCATCTTCTCATGATCAGTGCATGTCTGCAGTAGACTCAGATGTTTGGTACTTTGACAGTGGGGCGACCAAACATATTACCTCGCAACGCAGTTTCTTCTCTTCACTCGAGCCTGCCCCTACAGGGAATACTGTCACATGCGCCAATAGCTCCTCTTATCCTGTTATGGGAGTTTGTAAGATCATTCTGACTACTGCTGATGGTAGTTCTTTCACTTTGTCAGATGCTTTATTTGTGCCAGGGATCAAAAAGAACCTGTTATCAGTTTCTGCATTAGCCAAGATTGGCTTGGTTGTGAAATTCGTTGATGACAGGTGTACAATCCATGATCTCTCAAATGGCGATGTGATTATTGCTTCTGGCATTTTATGTCGTGGGCTGTATAAGCTCATAGACTATGAAAGATCTATGAATGATTCGGCATGTGTAGTTCATGATTCTCAGGCTATGTCAGATGCAAAGCTTTGGCATGCACGCTTTGGTCATCTGAATTTTGCTAGTTTGTTACGCCTGCAGAAATCTATCTGAAATGGTGTCCTCTTTGCCCAAACTTGAGGCACCTGGAAAACATGTTTGTGAAGGCTGTATTTTGGGCAAAATGCAGCATTCTTCCTTTCCAAAAGATGGTTCAGTTCGGGCTACGCAGAAATTGCAGCTTGTACATAGTGATGTTTGTGGTCCTATGCAGACACCCTCTTTTGGAAATTACCTTTACTTCGTGACTTTCATTGATGATTTTTCCAGGCATGCATGGGTATATCCACTCAAAGCAAAGTCCGAAGTGTTCATGTGCTTCAAACAGTTTTTGGTTTTGACTGAAAATCTGTCAGCATGTAAAATGGGCACCCTCCGTTCTGATCGAGGGGGGGAATATATGTCTTCAGATTTTAATGCATTTCTGGCTGAACGTGGGATAAAACACCAGTGTACAGTGCCATATACACCTCAACAGAATGGAGTTGCTGAACGAAAGAACATGTCACTCATAGAGATGGCGAGGTGCATTGTCAAAAGTCAGGCTTTACCACATAGTTTCTGGCTTGAGGCTGTCATGTGTGCAGCATATGTATTGAACAGGTGTCCCACTAAAGCGTTGCAGTCTATCACTCCATATGAGGCTTGGCATGACCGCAAGCCATCTGTTGCTCATTTGCGTGTTTTTGGTTGTTTGGCATATGCATTAGTGCCTGAACAACATCGCAGAAAATTGGATGATAAGGAAGTAAAATGTATTTCTGTTGGGTACAGTTCTGAAAGTAAAGGCTATCGTCTCTATCATCCACAGACTAAACGCATTCTGGTTAGCCGTGATGTTGTCTTTGTGGAAGATGCTATTCAGCCATTGCTTTCATGTACTAAGGAGACATCTGTTAGCTCCAAAGACATGTATGATACTTTGATGCCTCTTTTTACAGGTGGACAGGCTAGTGCTGGTCCTAATGAGGCAACTTCTCAGCCTTTGCAGGTTTCATACGATGATGCAGATCATTCCATTTTTTATGTAGATTTACATGATGCACTTGTTGATGAGAGAGCTGATATTGAGCAGGCAAAAACTATGCCAAAATGGCTAGTGCAGACTTTGCGTGACAGCAAATTAGATGCACCTTTGTCATATCGTACTCGTTCAGGCTCTCATAGTACCTCCTTTGCATCAGATTGCTATGCTATGGCTGCATCTAGTCTCTGTGATGAGAATGAGCCTGTTTCTTTTGATGAAGCACAAAATTCAGAAAATTGGATGGCTGCTATGCAATCTGAATATGATGCTATAATGAAGAATGGTACATGGTCTTTATGTGACTTGCCTCCTCGCAAGAAGGCCATTGGCACTAAGTGGGTATACAAGCTGAAGCGTAAACCTGATGGTACAGTTGACAGGTATAAGGCTAGGCTTGTTGCAAAGGGTTATGCACAGGAAAGAAGCATTGATTTTGATGAGACCTTTGCATCTACATGCCGTATGACTACTGTTCGGAGCATTTGTGCACTTGCAGCCCATCATGGTTGGAATGTACATCAGTTGGACATTAAAACAGCATTTTTGAATGGTGACTTGCATGAAGAAGTGTATGTTTTTCAGCCCCGTGGCTTTGTGCAGAAAGTGCATGAAAACCAGGTTTGCAGGTTAAAGAAGGCATTATATGGTTTAAAGCAAGCACAACGTTCTTGGTATGAGAAGATACATGCCTATCTGATTGCACATGGTTTTGAGAACAGTCCAACTGAAAGCACCTTATATGTTAAACGTGCTAATGATGTGCTTCTCATCATTGTTGTCTATGTTGATGACATGCTGCTCACTGGTCCTATTGAGACACATATTGCTGATTTTAAGGCTGATTTGCATGCCTCATTTGAGATGTCTGATTTGGGGCATTTGCATCACTATTTGGGCATTCAGTTTATGCACGTTGATGGTGGAATGGCTTTGTGTCAAACGAAATATATTGACACATTATTGCAGCGTTTTGGCCTTGAAGACTGTAAGCCTATTGCCACTCCTATGGAGACAGGTTTACGATTGAGTCTTCATGATGCTGGAGATGCATTTGATGTTGTTCTCTATCAGCAGGCTGTTGGATGCTTGATTTACTTATGCATTACTCGGCCAGATATTCAGTTTGCTGTCTCACATATGAGCAGGTTTATGCATTGCCCAGGAGTCACGCATTGGAAAGCTGTTAAGCTCATCTTTCGCTACTTGAGTGGTACTCGGCTACTTGGGTTGTTTTATCCCAAGGGGGGATCACTACCGCCAGATTTGCATGCTTTTTCTGACTCAGATTGGGCTGGTTGCTATGACACTCGTGTGTCCACCAGTGGTTTTTGCTTCATGCTTGGTAGCTCATGTATATCTTGGTTGAGCAAGAAGCAGCCTACTGTGGCCACTTCCAATTGTGAGGCTGAGTATAGGGAAGCTTTCACAGCGACTGTTGAGTGTGTGTGGCTCAGACGCCTTATGGCTGATTTGGGTGTTGGCCAGTCTTCTACCACCACCATCTTCAGTGACAGTCAGAGCGCATTGGCAGTTGCGAGGAACCCTGTGTTCCATGCTCGCACTAAGCACATTGAGGTGCATTATCACTATGTCAGGGAGAGGTTCTCTGTTGGGGAGGATCAGCTTGGCATATGTGCCCACGCAGGAGAACATTGCAGACCTTTTCACGAAGGCTCTGCCTAGGGAGAAGTTTGAAGCTTTCCGCAAAGCTTTGGGCTTACTTCCTTTTGTGGAGTGATTTCCACATAGCTCGGCACTTCCTTATACATGAGTGCCAGCTCCTTGTTCACCGCATCACTCCCAGGGGGGATTTGTTGATATATTTAGGTAGTGCTGTGTGTGAACACTCTAGGACCGCCGGGGCATTTTTTTCCCTCTTTAGGAGGTTTTTTTCCCCCGGCTTGTATATACGCCTATTGCCCTAATGGGCTACTTATCTTTGTACATTCTCTAGTAATACATTCAGTCTTGTGTGTTGTGCTCCAAGCTTCTTCTTCTTCCTTGTGCTGTTCGTGTGCTTCCACAGACGTCTAACTCCAACATATACATATATAAATGTGTATGTATATGTGTATATATAATTTTTACATGTATGTAGAAACCCTAACGTACCTTACGAACCTTACCTTGGAGGTAAGATTCGGTTCACGTACCTTACCCGTACCGAATCTTACAAACCTTACGAACCTAACCACCTTGCGACCCGTGCACTCCCAATGTGGAGCTTAGATGACCATCTGTATAGCCTCTTGATGAAGGGCTTACTAGTGCCCAATGTTGTGTAAAGCTACACATGGGCAATGCTTATATAGCTTTTACAAAGGGAGTCGGTATAAATAAACGTAGTCAGAAGAGACATTGGCAATGTTGTGTAAAGCTACACATGGGCAATGCTTATATAGCTTTTACAAAGGGAGTCGGTATAAATAAACGTAGTCAGAAGAGACAAAATAATCACCAAAATATGCAATCCGACAATAACAACAAGAAGTCCTACCGTCTCGGCCCTATGGGCCGGGGGGATAGACTCCTCGACCTGCAAAAGGGGGGAAGCCCCCCTCTACACTCCCCCCATTGCAATTTTATGGGGAAATTACGCGGCGCCACAATACCCTTATTTTCGCCATGGCAACACAATGGCCCGGAAGTTTATGCCCTACCTAATCTAATGGCTAGGCTCACAAAGATCATCTATTACCATCAACGCTCATACATAGACCTCATTTAACTTCGAAGTTAGGGTTCCACAAATGTCCGAGCTCTCACAATGGCTTCTCCTCGTAAATGAGGCCTTACAAGTTAGAGCACCATGGATCATTTGTGGTCATATATACATACATACATACATACATACATACATACATACATACATACATACATACATACATACATACATACATACATACATACATACACACACACATATATATATGTGTGTGTGTGTATATACATAAATATATATATATAGTATTGAGTATATCTAACACTGCCTACATCGGAAAATTATCATTTTGTAGTTAGATAGATTTAAAATATGAGTCCAAAACAGCAAAGACTTTTGGCTGAATTGATGTGCAAGTTGCATCTTCAGATCACAATGAAACATAAACTTAAACTATTAAACAATGATCTTGTAATTGATTGGGTCTATCTAGAGACCCAGAGATGAGAAAGGAGAAGGCAAGCAAACGGATTCTTTTTTGGTGAGGAGAGTGGAGGTAAGGGGTCCATCATTCATGCTTCATTAGTTAAGGCAAGATCATCTGATAAGTGAGGATTCTAGTCCATCACAATTCAAGGGCAGAACATGTTTATAATTGCACACATTTCATGCTTGTGCCTGATAACCGTGTGACAAAAAGTGGGACCGCCAGAAGTGAAAAAATCATTCATAACAATAAATATAAGATCTTCCCTAGACCACCGTTCCCTGAGTGATCATCCCGCTAAGATACAATCTCTTGGTGATGAGCAATATTATGCTAGAAAAATAATGAGTTAGATGGAGCAAACCAAAAAAACGATTAGTTTGCTAGCGGTTGAACAAAAACATCAGCCTATAATGCAACGCATTCAACATCAGATAAGAATTGCAGTTAGCACTCCTAATGTTTGCGATTGCTCTTGTCCTTCATTGATGTCAAACAAGTAATGGTTCTAGATTTCGTATTAAATAGGGCAATCAAGTGTTATTGATTGTTTCATGTCCTGATATCCGAAAATTGATATACTCTACAAATTAATGAACTATTTGGTACAGTGCTAAAGCGTAGACTCCTCAGGGTTAAGTAACTCACATCATTATCATCATCGTCATCTGATTCAGATGAAGCAACAGCTACAGGATAGTCAGCTGAAACTGATGGAATTGAACGGCTTGCTTGAGAAGGCCCCGATGAAGAGGGTTTACCTGCCATTCGTGCTTCAAGTTTTGCAATTTTAAGGGGCAGTGTAGGGTCTGATTGGTTGGAATTTGTAGAGATGTGTGACATGACATCATCGGCCATAACTAAATCTCAAACCGACGCAATTGGAGATGTGCCGACTCCACCACCATCCACATTAATGTTATTCTACATGCACTTGGATTCCAATAGCTACAATGTAAAAAGCAAGGCCTTGGATCAAATAACGCTCCTTTGCAGCACGAATTGCTAAGAAATCAAGGAGCTAACATCGGCTACTCCTTCCTCTTCGTTGAATCAAGCATGAATGACAGCTGATCTCAAGCGTGAGTGTATCAGTCAATGAGCATTTAAGGGATCCATTTCACTGCGGCCCAGGATAACCTACGTGAATAGCTCTGATGACAACCAGAAGTTACAACGTGCTGTTGGTCCGCTGTGGAGAGACTCTCGTCCCTGTTGTACGCTAGTGGCGGGAACCAACTTAGAGAGAGAGAGAGAGAGAGAGAGAGAGAGAGAGAGAGAGCTAATCTGTGGATTAAAATGAAATAAAATAAAAAAGCAACGATTAGATACTATAGGCATTAGGCATGCGATGGATGGTATTACATGCTCAAGCCCGAAGAGGAAAATCCCAAGTGATTCCTCCTCTTCCGTCACAACATGAAACGAAGCAAAAACCATGCATGCCTCTTATATCTTTTTAAGGTTACTCTTCAGGTGTCGAAACCTAGAAGAATAAGTCGTTGTATCTCAATCTCTAGAGCTACATGCTACCAATAAAACGGTTTAGGTCATCTAAAACACCAACCCATGAGCTTTCAAATAATCTAATTGTGACATGGTTGGGATTAGAGTACTCAAAGATGCGCTAGGGTAGAGCTTGGGAAGGAATGGCTCTAAGGTGAAACAAGGAGACTAACTTTTGGTGGATACAAGAGGTCCCATGGGTATTAAGCCTACTTTCACGTATACTTTCAATTAATTCAAGCATATTTGAGAGATTAGGCTTCAAGCACAACTTGCTTTTAAAAAAACATACAAATAATTTAAGTCTCACCCTTGCAGGTGAGTGGACCTTCAAATAATATATTGAATAGATTCTGTTTCATAAAGCTTTCAAGGTGGTTTCATATGGATCTCATTTAAAATATGGGAGTGCCAAAAGTGCTATGCACATTCATTATATAATCAATTCAATCATAGTCTTTGTCAAAAAAATGTAATATTACATTTAAAAAATTTAGAAATATGTAGAGAATTGATTAGGATCTATATGTTCCCTTGGCCTCTAGCTATGCGCCACACGCTCTTACTTAATGATGGTGGTTGTTATAGACTGAAGTATATGCTCTCAATGTCCAGTCGGTTTAGGCAAATATGAATTCGGACACATTTTGGTCACTTGAATGTTTGGCCAAAGATCTCGAGATTATACTTAAGTTATAAAGGGTCATATGCTTTCTAAGACGAGGGATCCACATAGCTTAGTGGTTAAGTTGTAAGGGGTTCGAGATAGCCTTCAAAGATGAAGTGGTGTTGCTTAAACTTGCTTCACACCATCCAAGAACAAGTGTTGGAGAGTGTAGTGGGCCTATTTATCTTGCTAATGATCATAAATAATCACTAATGTTGTTTGGAACATGATCCACTAATCAATGAATCAAAACAGATGAGTAGGAAATTAATCCAAGTTCATAGACTTGCTATTTTAGTCTCTACACCTGTTCATTATAATGAACAGTGCTCTGAGCATGATAGAAATTAGCCTCCTTCCTTTTGTGTCTAATTGACTTAGACAGCTACCAATCATGAGTGATTTCAATAACAAAGATGAACTACACGTTGACTATGATGTTTAGCAAATCATAGGACTTCCTTGATATTTTTGGGATGAATCAAACTACAGATCAGAGAGTAAAGATGTGATGATATCTCGCAATTGAGAGAGCCAATGACAATGATATTTTGTATCTATAATCTAGACAATATATTGATTCTATGATGATTTAAATTACGACAAATGATCAATCATACACTGAGAACAAGCTCTAAGAAGATCACTGAACCAATGTAGTCATGGTAAAGAAGTGAAGTAGAGGTATATGCAAAATGTATGTATTGGATCACATATAAATACAATGTCATTGGCAATAATCTATTGCACAATGTGAGGGTATTGATTGAGCTATGAAGTGAGCTCTCAAATCACATAAGATCCCTCTCTCTTGATCTCTAAAAGTCGAGCTACCACGCAAGTCTTTTGATCCACTTTTATAGTTGAGTTTGGAGCCAATCTTTGAATTCAAATTCAAATGTTCACCTAAAAGAAAATCCTAAATTATAGGATATATTCTCTCATCAATCATCTACCAAATAACTCAAGATTTGATGCTTCCTAACTCCACGTGGAAGTACGGCTCTTTTACAAAGGTAAAATGTAATTGATTTTACAAGGGTTTGATCATATATGGATTTATGAGACATATGCTAATTATCCAAGTATGTGGGCTTGGATTCTCTTACACCAATAGCTCCCCCTCAAGCCTAGCATGCTTGGTCTTCATTCCTCCTTGATCTCCTGCAAACTAATCACCAACTTGAACATGTTCATCTTAGTTCCATCTAAAGACTTTGTGTGTATATTTGAACATTGCAATTGGGTTGATACATAGGATAATTGAATGTCCTTGCTAAGAAACTTCTCCCTTACATAATGATAGTTCACTTCAATGTGCTTAGTCCTTGCATGGTATACAGAATTAACAACCAAATGAAGTAAACTAGTGTTGTCTCCAAAAATCATTGGAGTGAAAGAGTGTAATCCCAAATTTGTGTAGAGTTGCTTGAGCCACATAGCCTCTTGAGTTGCATTTGCTAGGACTCTATATTCTGCCTCTGTAGATGACAATGCCAAAGTTGGTTGCTTCTTTGATGACCATGATATTAGCTTTGAACCTTCAAAAGACAAATACCATGAGCTTCTCCTTCTATCATCCTTGGAGCCAGCCCAATCTGCATCATAATACATCTTTATGCCTAAATCAGAAGTGAATGGGTAAAATAGCCCTTCATTTATGGTACCTATTAGATACTTTAGGATCCTCTTGGCAACTTCCATGTGAGGCTTTCTTGGTGCATGCATAAACTGGCTTAATGTACTTACTCCATAAGCAATTTCTACTCTTGTTAGGTTGCATAGTTGAGACTCCCAACAAGTTTTTGGTAGCCTCTAACATCCTCAAGAAGTTCTACTTCATTAGAACTAAGCTTATGATTGAGTTCGATGGATGTACCTGCAATTTTTGTGTTCTCTATCTTGAATTTTACCAACATATCATGGATATATTTTCTCTGAGTAATAAACACAACAGAATCTGTATACACAAGTTCTAGACCAAGAAAGTATGTTAACAAACCAAGATCACTGATTTAAAATTTTTCCATTAGTTGAGCTTTAACCTGCTTGATGCCATTAGCATCATTCCCTGTAATGATAATGTCATCCACATAGACACATAAGTAGATAACTTCTGAGTTGGTCTTCTTTATGAATAAAGAAGAATCTGCTTTGCTAGCCACAAATCCTTGATCCTACAAATAAGTAACAAGCATATGGTTCCAAGCTCTACGAGCTTGCCTTAGGCCATAGAGTGCCTTCCTTCGCTTGCATACATAACCTGGTTTATCCTTATCTTCATACCCTAGTGGTTGAGCCATGTACGCTTGTTCTGAGATCTATCCATTTAGGAATGCATTCTTAACATCTAACTAATATAGGTTCCAATTCTTAGAAGCAACAAAACTTACCAAACCCTAATGGTTGGCATATTAGCCACAGGTGAAAAATTTTCTTCATAGTCCACTCCATGGGTTTGAGCAAACCCCTTTGCCACCAACCTTGCCTTGTACCTATTTATAGAACCATCTGAATTTTTCTTGGTTTTATATATCCACCTGGATCCTATTAACCTCAAGCTTGGCTTCTTGGGAACCAAATCCCAAGTATTGCTTTCCTAAAGTGCTTCAACTTCTTCCTGCATGGCTTCTCTCCATTCTTTCTTCTTATTGGTCTCTTCAAATGAAGAAGGTTCTTCTGTCATAGAGTCTTTAGTGATATACACATAATGCTTGGTGACCAATGATGTGTCATGGGCATACCTTATGGGATTTTTACTCTCCCTTTGAGATCTCCTGAGTGCTTGATTAAAGGACTCTGGAATGTTTTCCAATTGCTTGACCTTGGTCTTGCCTTTTGACTTCCAAGCCTTGAAGTCAATTTTCTCTCCATCCTTTGAGTTGACATCTTTTGATAATTGTTGCTCTTCTTGAGTGAGAGTTGGAAAGTCATTTTCCAAATCATAAGGTAACTTGATCTTCCTGCAATCATCTTCAAACCATGAATTATTTTCATCAAACACTACATCCCTACTAACTATAAACCCTTTGTTAGTGGGATTGTATAACCTATAACCCTTCTGGTTTTGGTCATAGCCAATAAATACACATTTCTCAGCTTTTGGATCAAGCTTCCCTCTAATTTGTGAGGAAATATGTGCATAAGCAATGAACCCAAAGATTTTGAAATGGTGCAATGAGGGTCTCCTTCCATTCCATGCTTCATAGGATGTATTATCTGTATAAAGGATAGAAGATTGGTTACCTCTAGATTTGTCACCATTCTTGTTGAGCTTTGTCTCATGGGTGAAGAATTGCCCCATCAAGGTGTTGAGGTTAGGAATCTGCATATCCATACAAAGGTCCATTGATGTGGTAGAATCCCACTTGTCATCAGCTTTGATGCCATTGATGATCTGCCTTACTATGTTCTTCTTCTATCTCCTCTCCAATGCTTGCAAGCTGGTCAACCACATCCTTCATCTTGGTTAATTAATCAACTACACTTTGTTTTTTTTTTCTTTTTTAGAGTTGTAAACTCCATCCATAGCTAGTTCTTCCTAGCTCTTGTATTTGACGAAAAGTATGAAGAGAGTACTTCCCAAGTCTCTTGGGAGGTCTTGCAATTCCTAATGTGAGGTAATAAGAAATCATATATTGAGTTTAGTAGATAAGACCTAGCAAGAGCATTCGTTGCACACCATGTGGTCAACCTTTCTTGCTCTTTGCTTGTGGGTTGATGTTTGCTCCTGAATGTTGGCATCTCTTCATCTCCTAAGATGTATCCATATAGATTTCTCCCTTAGAAGTAGGCTTGCATCCTTAGTGACCATGTTGGGTAGTTGCTTCTATCTAATTTGTTAATGAATGATGGAAATCCATCTCCCATCTTACTTGTTGTTGCTTTGATACCATTGTTGCAGGAGATGGTGGATAGTCTTCAGAGATGAAGTGATGTTGCTTAAACCTCCTTCACACCAACCAAGAACAAGTGCTGGAGAGTGTAGTGGGCCTCTTTAGCTTTCTAATGATCATAAATAATCACTTATGTTGTTTAGAACATGACCCACTAATCAATGGATCAAAACAAATGAGTAGGAAATTAATCCAAGTTCATAGACTTGCTATTTTAGTCTTTATGCCTGTTCAGTATAATGAACAGTGCTCTGAGCATGATAGCAATTAGCCTAATTCCTTTTGGTGATGTCTAATTGACTTATGAAGCTACCAATCATGAGTGATTTCAATAAAAAGAGGAACTACATGCTGAGTATGATGTTTAGCAAATCATAGGACTTCCTTGACATTTTCGGGATGCATCAGACTATAGACCAAAGAGTAAAGATGTGCTTATATCTCGTGATTGAGAGAACCAATGATAATGAGATTTTGTAGCTATAATCTAGACAATATACTGAATCTATGATCCTTTAAATCATGACAAATGATCAATCATACACTGAGAACAAGCTATGAGAAGATCATTTAACTGATGTGGTCATGGCAGAGAAGTGAAGTAGAGATATATTCAAAATGTATGTATTAGATCAATATAAATACAATGTCATTGGCAATAATACATTGCACAATGTGAGGGTAGTGATTGAGCTATGAAGTGAGCCCTCAAATCACATAAGATCCCTCTCTCTTGATCTCTAAAATCTGAGCTACCATGCGAGTCTTTTGATCCACTTTTATAGTTGAGTTTGGAGCCAAACTTTGAATTCAAATTCAAATGTTCACCTAAAAGCAAATCCTAAACTATAGGATATATTCTCTCATCAATCATCTACCAAATAACTTGAGATTTTATGCTTCCTAACTCCATGTGGAAGTAAGGCTCTTTTACAAAGGTAAAATGTAATTGATTTTACAAGGATTTGATCATATATTGCTTTATAAGACATATGCTAATTATCCAAGTATGTGAGCTTGGATTCTCTTGCACCAACAACACACACACACTCTCTCTCTCTCACATGCATACAAACATGCATATGCATACACATGCATATGCATACACATGCATATGCATACACATGCATATGCATACATACATACACACATGTGCATACACACACATATGCATACACACACATACACATATACACATACACATACACATACACATACACATACACATACACATATACATACACACACATAGAAACACACATAGACACATACACTCAGATGCATACATACACACATATGCATACATACACGCACATGCATATACATACATAGATACATACACACATGCATACACACATATGCATACACACACATACACATACATACATACAAATACACACATACAGATAGATACACATATACATACACACACATAGACACACACACATACACTCACATGCATACATGCACATGCATGCATGCATACATACATACACACGTACATGCATACATACATACACACATGCATGCATACATACACATATAGATACACACATGCATACGCACACATGTAGATACACACATACACATATACACACACATATACAAACACAGACATACACATACACACACATATAAACACACACACATACATATACACACACATAAAGTCACATACATATATATACACATGTGTACACACACATACACACACATATACATACACAATACACCATACATATACATACACAGACACATACATTCACATGCATACATACACACACATGCATATGCATACATATATACACACATGCATACACACATGCACATGCACACATACACATACAAACACACATACACATATACATAACACACATACACATACATACACACACATACACTCACATGCATACATACACACACATCATACATACGCACATGCATACTCACACACATATGCATACACACATATACACATATAAACTATAAATTGTGCAATGCCACAAGGCCTTTATTTTTGCCTTGAATGACAACCCAATTCCCTGAAGGTTTATGCCCTACCTAACCTAATGGCTAGTGTCACTCTAGCACAATGGTGAGTACCAACGTGAGGAGATCCACCTCATAATTTTCAATCCATGGAGACGTGAGGACTAGTATGAAGACTATGAGCAAGTGAAGGCACAAGTGCGTGAGTGAGAAGCACACAAACATGCACACACATACACACACGTGCACTCAAGGCAAGAACAAAGAGAGGAACAATGGAGTTCTTTGCATTAGTCAAAAAGTCTCTTACATAAGCTCAATTCACAAACAATCTAACCTCAAAAATGAGCTCTCTAGCTCTTTTTATAGTTTTTTGACTAGCTTTGGCCTTGTTCAGACCTAGTGTCCGGACTAGTTAAAAATTAGGTTCTAGAGCTTATTTGAGGGCTCAAACAAAATCTAAAAAATTATGAAAATTGGTATGTAGCTAATTCTAATACTCCTCAAGCTCGAGAACTCCTCGGCTTGAACAAAATGGAGTCTGTTCTATCAAAAACGGGATTTGCAATGTGTGTGTAGTGATGAAAATCACTTGAGTTGGAAATACTTTATGGAAAAAATGATTGGGCCTTGTTGCCGTATTGTGCATGACTGCTCCGTTGTGCCTGTATGCTCTTCTTATGACTTGTATGCCAACACTCCCCCCTTCCTAGCGTTTATCACCCCTGACAGACCTCTGTTCTATAGGGTGGTCAATATAGTATTGGATGACGTTGGTGGATAAATCGTGTTCTCCTATCCTTAATCCTCTTGCTAGATCATCTTCCAATGCAACCCAAATTATTGCACCTGGGACATCTGGTTGCAATGTAGTGTAAAACTCGGAGTACATGGCTTGTTCACATGCAAAGAGATGAAGCAGGTGTGTTGGCTTAGGTTCAAACACCTCCGAGTGATATTCCCAAAATCTTGATCGGAACATGTCTTCAAATGTTTGTTTATAGCATGCGGGAAGATACTTGATTCGTGCATGCCAAGCATATGCTACCCGAATGCTGGGGGTGGTGCTCATGTCATACACCAAATCATAATTTCCATTGGTAAACCCTGGTAGACGTACATGTGGTGCTGCTGCATTTCTAAAGGTTTTGAGTACTACCTACATCATATCCAAAATCTTAAGCATCATTTGAGCTGCCACATTTGGCATGGGCTTCAGTCGAGGCATCCAATGTCGAATTGTGGCCATCATGTATGCTATCGATGGTGGTCCTTGTGATGGCACTATGTATAGATAATTGAGCCATTCCTTACATTGAGCATTATTTTGTACCTTTATGTTGAATGATTTCCATGATCTGCGTCATGGAACAGGGCCGTAGCATGGATTGTAAAGTAGATGTAAAGGTGCATTGTTCCATGTGTGCAACATTTCAGGATATGTCTCGAGAAGTTTCTGTCTCCATGTTGGTTGACGGATTTTGCCTTTCTGCACCTCTGGAGGAAGGTCTTCGAGTCGAAACTGGGTAGCGAAGGAAGGAATCTTACCCATGACTCTCTGTATTTCTGCATTATAATCGGCCAGAATAACATAGTAAGGCCTATATTGGAGTTCTGATGAGAGGATAAGGCATCTAGATGATAGGTTCTTGAAGTAATTGGATTGTAACACCGTTTCTTCTATGACTCTCATGGCCTGATTTTGCACTATTGTTCGCTCTTCATGAGAACTCCCCATTTCTTCCACTTGTCATAGCCATGGAGGTCATGGTGCTTCAAAAGTATCTTGACCTTCTTCCGTTTGTTGTCCCCCTGGGAAGGGTTGTGGATCATATTCCTCTTCAAATGTTTGTTCCACTAGAATGGAGACTGTCTCTTCATTTGTGGGCGCCTAAGGTGGGGATGGTGGTCTTTCGTATTGTAGTAGATGTGCCTGTAATTCTGCCCCTTGTTCGTGGAGATTTTGTAGGGTCTCCGAGTCCGTGATAAGTGAGGTGGTTGAGTCAGTAGCTTGGGGACCCGCTGTCATTTCTTTTTGTCTCTGCTTCAGTTGACCCAATTCTTTTGATAACTGGTCATGGGCATCGAGTAAAGTGGCATAGTCCTCAAGAATGATTTTGATGCTCTCGGGGGTCACTGCTTGAAACTTGGAGGGACTAATGGGTGCTCGGGGTGTGCTTTCGATGGCTGCCGAAGGTCATCTGACACTCCTTGTGGGGCCTCTCTAGATGTGAGCCTTGAGAGATGATTTTCTCTTAAGTGAGTCTTGCCCTTCCTCACCACTACCTCAAAGTTGTATTCCATTAGTAAGAGGAACCATCTTACTAATCTACCTATACTGCATGGCTTGTTTACCAAGTAAAGTAGAGCTTGATGATCAGTAAAAAAATTTAAATTTATTTGCAAACAAATAGTGTCTAAACTTTTTAACTGCATATACCATGCCTAACCCTTCTCTCTCAGTAGTGGTATAATTTCGTTCAGCTGCATTCAATTGTCTACTAGCATAGGTTGGAAGATCCATATTACCTTCACCTGTAGGTTGTGCAAGTACACACCCAATAGCATAATTGGATGCATCCACATGGACATGGAATGGTTTCTTCCAATCCGGTGTACTCAAAATTGGTGCTGAACATAATCGCCGTTTAAGCTCATTGAAAGAGTTTTCACATTCCTCCCTCCACTCAAAATTGGTCAAAAGTCTATACAGAGGCTTTGCAATGATGGCATACATGTGTATGAAACGTCGATAATAACCACAATGCCCCATGAAAGCTTATACTTCCTTGACATTCTTTGGCCTAGGTAGTTCTGCGATAGCTCTCACTTTCTCTTCGTCAGTGGATATGCCGTTCTTTGACACTATGTGTCCTAGAATCTTGCCTTGCCTGACCATGAAAACACACTTTTTTGGATTCAAGCAGACTTGATATTCTCTACATTTGTCAAATATTTTCCTGAGTTCAGGTATATGGGTCTGTCTAATGTTGGAATGAGCGCAAAGATCATCAACGTAGACTTCTAAATTCTTCCTCAAGAATTCTTTGAATACATGGCACATCAGTCTCTAAAAGGTTACAGGAGCATTGGTAACCCCAAATGGCATTACCAGAAAAGAAAATATGCCCCACTCGGTGGCAAAAGCCGTCTTATGTTGATCTTCTGGTGCAATGGCTACTTGATTGTAACCAGAGAACCCATCCAGGAAGCTGTGCACTTCCTTTCCTACTACCCTTTCTAATAGATGCTCAGTGGTAGGAAGCGGATAACTATCTCTGATAGTGGCTGCATTAACCTTCTTCAAGTTAATGCATACACATAGTTTGCCGTTCTTTTTGGGCACCACTACAATGGGGGATACCCATTCAGTGTGCTCGATTTCATAGATAAATCCAGCTTCCACCAAGCGATCTATCTCTTCTTTGATCTTGGCAGCATAGTTCTCATTACATGTGTATGGCTTCTGTTTAGAGGGTCTTGCATCTGAGTTCATGGGGATCATATGTGAGCATATGTCAGGATCTACACCTTTCAGGTCCTTGTAACTCCATGCAAACACATCTCTATATTCTCGTAATAAGGCTATCAACTCCTGCTCCTCATCTTCACTTAGGTCATGTCCTATGTATGTGCATCGCTCTTCACCTTCCTCCATGGTCACTATGATTTTCTTTGTAGTTTCTTTGTTATCATAGGCCTCTCCTACGACTGCTTCATGTTTAGGCATCCTGATCATGACTCTCTTGTCTTCAACTTCATACTTCTTGAAATTTTCAGGGACCTCAAACAAAGATTCTTCTTCCTCTCGGGTGATTTCTCTCTTCTTTCTCTTCTTGCCTTTGTTCTTAGTGGTCACTTGTGTGGTTAATCTCACCTCTTTTGTAATTTCTTCGTGCGGATGAGCTTCTACTTCATAGAAATATTCCTCATCTGATGCAAAGGGTGGGTCCATAATGATTGACTCTAGATCGGAGTCACTTGCATCCTCGAATGCATCAGTGCTAGGTTCACATTCTTCAATAATTGGATCACACATGATTGGCTCTATTATGAAGACTGAAATGTCATAGCCATCCTCATCACAATGGGGTGTCCATTGTTCATTGATGGCTATATCCATAGTTGCTAAGATCTCCGCCCAACCATGAGGTTCAAACTCTTCGTCAGGGAATACTACACGTGCATAGGCTGGGTCTTGAATTGATCTATGAGTTTCCTTCGCACCTATCTCTCTGGCTTTTTCTCTCTTTTCTTCTTCTACGGCTACTTTGCACATCCATAAGTGGGTGTCTTCATGCATCCATGAGGATCCTGATCCTATGGAGTGCACTGACTCGGCATCATCCTTGGCTCTATGGATGGGATTCCATTGAATATGGGGAACGTCTCTATGCGAGAAATCTTTGAGATTCACTTTGGTTGTGACACCCAAGTGTTGCAGATACAAAGAATTTGTCCCCCAATCTTGCACTACTTGCAATTGCCTTACGAAGGGTCTTCCCATAATCATCTCGTAGGCCTAATTCTTACTAAAGTCACATATAGCAAAAGTATGTTCAAACTCTACACCACAAGTGGTGAGAGTTATTCCTTCTAGTAGTCCTAAGGGTCTCTCAATGTGACCATCCGCCATTTGTAACTTCATTCTCGTTGGCCTGAGTGCTAGCTTGCCCCATCTCTTCCATAGGGAAGTGGTAGCGATTGCAACTCCTGCACTTGAGTCCAATATTGCCTTGGTGGTATAACCCTGATGAGTGATAGGGAGATATATGTTTCCTTCTTCTCCTTCGCTCATGCCTCCTATCTTGTCCAAAGGTATCTCTGGCACCGTTCTATGAGATCCTACCTGGGAATGAGGTTTTGTTACGTCTGGGACTTGTTTGGATACATGTTTCCATAGTTCAGGCTTAACCTTGAGTAGCTCTTCTAAAGTGAGGTTGCACTGCACTTTAGTATTTTTCACTACCTCTGTGTTCCTAGGTATGATTGAGTTTTCGTTTCTTGTCATGACCGTGGGTGCTCTCATGCACGTAGACTTAGTTTCCCACCATAAATGGAAGGAATGTCCTATGGGAATTGATTGTGCGCATCATCCACAAGTTCGATTGGAGGAGGATCTTCACTTTCTTTAGCCCATTTCTCTTCTTGAATTTCTTGTAAGAAATACTGATTCATAGAAGAAGACGTGTCTGGTTCAATGGAGTTAGGCACATAAGCTTCCTTGGGAGGAATGCTTATTCTATCACTGCCCTCTCCTGAGCTTGGGAATTGACTCCTTTTCTAGACTTTGCAATTATCGTCTCCAATCTATCTAATAGACCATCAAAATGCAATGGTGTTCTAATGGAGCTAGAGCAATTGAAGAGGCGACTGGCCTCAAACATGGCTTGAGCCAATTCCACCATCTTGGCACGCAAGTTGGTTCGTTCAAGCTCTAGGTAAGCTCTAGGGTAACATCTTTCATGATCCTTTACATTTGGCCCTTCCTAGATCCTGGCCTGATATGCTCTAAGCATCATATCTATGTCCTCTGGAGTGGGATCTGCTAAGACTGATCCTACTCAGGGTGGTGGGTGGCTTACGTGTGGTGGATTAGAAGGTTGAGGAATGGAAGGTGATGGGGATGGTAGTGGAGGTGGGGTGTGAGAGTGCGTTTGAGATGTAATTTCTATTATTTTGGCCTTTGTTTCTCTCAGATGTTCCTCGAGTTCGCTCATCTTCTTTGCCCATTGCCTTTTCATACGTTCACGAATATCTCTCCAAGCTCTTGTTCTCTTCTTATTCTGGCTCTCAGCCTCGCTAACCTCCGCATTCTTTTCCTGGCCTAAGTCTTGGTTTTGCTTAAGTGCCTGAGCTCTCGTGATGATTTGCACCGGGGCCGTGGAAGTCACACTTCCCGTGGAGTCTACCACTAGCCCAATAACATTGATAGGAGCAATTTTTGGCATATTGTTGGGGTTCTTGGGAAACTCTCGTAACAAGTGATCCTTCCCACAATTGGGACAAAAGCCTTGAATTGTCACAGATTGGATTTGTGTAGGTGAAGGTAGAGGGCAATCACGAATGAGGTGATCTCCCTAACATCGGAAGCATGGTCCTCTAGGAAATGGAGGTCTTATCTGCCTAGGTTGAGGTCTAGAGTTGGGGTTTGCATACATGACATTCGCATATTCTGGCTCCCAACTAGATTCACTTGGCTGGAGGAGGGGGTTGCTGCATTAGGACTGGTTGAGGTCTTTGCTACCCTTGATAGGGTGGTTGGTAGGTTGCTGGGGCCTACCATACTGCTGTTGTGGGTACTGATTCTGGAATCTACCCTGTTGTGGATATGGTTGAGGGTAGTTTTGCCTGACAGTTTGCTTGTTATGAGCACAATCTTGTGCGGTGTGGTTGGTGTACCTTCGCTCTATGGTGCAGTACTAGCTACTAGGATTCACTTGGGGTTGAGCCATAATGGGACATACACTTGCCATATGGTCACCTCCACAAGTATAGCATTGTTTTCCTAGAGCAAATCTTGGAATCTGTTTGTTAGAGACACCTAGTTTTTGAGCTACCTTCTCTGCAAGCTCCTCAATAGATGTGGATTGACTAGAAGTAAGGCTACTAGAGCTATCTGAATCCTTGTAGATTTTTGAAAGCTCCAACTCCTCTCCTAGATTCCTCAATGTCTATGCACATGTGTACACATTCTTCTATGGTTTTGGGGTCCTTTAGATACACATATGATATGAGCTTGGTACTTAACAATCACAATGTTCCTGCAAGGATTCACCAGTTAATATTGCCCTAGATTACAATGAATTGATAGACACACCTCAAAAAACATAGGACCCCCTCAGACTATCTCTCTACACCCCCAGAATCCTATGGCTACCTAAGTTCACCTAATGGCCAACTTAAAAATACTTGTTCTAAAACTCCACATATGATTCTTACAAAAACAAGTCAAGGACAACGTAGAATTCTCAACGAGCTTTTCAACAAGACCAAAATATCCTCAATCGGACTTAGTATGGTGAAGTTATGACCATTCAAGCATTTAGGGTTCAAAACAGGCTCTCAGGGTTCGAGAAATTCATCTATGGTTTCCTAGGTATTTTGCTCACTTCTAAGACTCTAAGGTAGTCCCAATTTGTCACAAAGCAAGCCCAAAATTACCACAATTCAATTAATTATTGCACCCCAAAAAATTATGCGTAAGGCCAGTGTATCGCGATAGCTCGGGTCAATGTGTCGCGATAGATGGAAGTGTCGCGACAGGTCGAAGTGTCGTGATAGATCGAAGTATCGTGATAGTCGGGTGTGTCGTGATAGATGGAAGTGTCGCGATAAGTCGGTGTGTCACGATACCTCGGTGTGTCGCGATAGATGGAAGTGTCGCGATAAGTCGGTGTGTCGCGATAAGTCGGTGTGTCGCGATACCTCGGTGTGTCGCGATAGTCGGAAGTGTCGCGATAGATGGAAGTGTCGTGATAAGTCAGTGTGTCGCGATACCTCAGTGTGTCGTGATAGTCGGAAGTGTCACGATAGGTCGAAGTGTCACGATAGGTCGAAGTGTCGCGATACCTCGGTGTGTCGCGATACCTTGGTGTGTTGCGATAAGTCGGTGTGTCGGGATACCTTGGTGTGTTGCAATAGACCGGGATATGGTGAATTTTACTGATATAGTGATTCTAGGAGCTCTCAGGCTGCGCTGTGTCATGGTGCACTCAGATTTGCGATAGGGTCAATTTTTCGGTGTGTCCCAATAACTCGAGGTCGACGCCTCGAGGCTGGCGCAGAAGAATTCCGTACCTGCAGAGCCTGCTAGGGATGGTGATGCTGCTGACACTTGCAAGAATCATGCAAAAAACACACAAAAACAACTATGCACTCTTGCTCTCTCTCAAACTATGCACTCTATGCAAATGAGGTGAATGAAGGGGGAATGGGAATATGAAAGGAAGATGGAGGTGTAGGTGGAGAAGGAAGATGGAGATGGAGATGGAGAAAATGGTGAAAAACAACTATGCACTCTATGCAAATGAGGTGAATGAAGGGGGAATGGGAATATGAAAGGAAGATGGAGGTGGAGGTGGATAAGGAAGATGGAGATGGAGATGGAGAAAATGGTGAAAAACAAGAAAATTACCTACTACTTACCATTCCAACGCGTCCTCTCTACATCTTACCATCACACGCTCGTCCTCAAAGCTCGAATCCCCGACAATGGCGCCAAATTTGGTATCACGTTAGCACAATGGTGAGTACCAATGTGAGGAGATCCACCTCATAATTGTCAATCCGTGGAGACGTGAGGACTAGTATGAAGGCTATGAGCAAGTGAAGGCACAAGTGCGTGAGTGAGAAGCACACAAACATGCACACACATACACACACGCGCACTCAAGGCAAGAACAAAGAGAGGAACAATGGAGTTCTTTGCATTAGTCAAAAAGTCTCTTACATAAGCTCAATTCACAAACAATCTAACCTCAAAAATGAGCTCTCTAGCTCTTTTTATAGTTTTTTTACTAGCTTTGGCCTTGTTCAGATCTAGTGTCCGGCCTAGTTAAAAATTAGGTTCTAGAGCTTGTTTGAGGGATCAAACAAAATCGTAAAATTATGAAAATTGGTATGTAGCTAATTCTATTACTCCTCAGCTGGAGGACTCCTCGGCTTGAACAAAATGGAGTCTATTCTACCAAAAAAGGGATTTACAATGTGTGTGTAGTGATGAAAATCACTTGAGTTGGAAATACTTTATGGAAAAAATGATTGGGCCTTGTTGCCATATTGTGCATGACTGCTCCGTTGTGCCTGTATGCTCTTCTTATGACTTGTATGCCAATAGCTAGGCTGACAAAGATCATCTATTAACATCAACAGTCAACACATAGACCTCATTTAACTTGGAATTTAGGGTTCCACAAATGTTAGGGCTCTTATAATGGCTTCTCCTCATAATGAGGGCCTTACAAGTTAGAGCACCATGGATCACTTGTGGTCACTTGAGGGCGGAGTATTGAGTATATCTAACACTTCCTACATCGGAAAATTATAATTCTGTAGCTAGATAGATTTAAAATATAAAGGCTAAATAGCAAAGACTTCTGGCTCGATTGATGTGCAAGTTGCATCTTTAAATCACAATGAAACATAAACTTAAACTATTAAAGAATGATCTTGTAACTCATTGGGTCTAGCTAGAGATTCAGAGATGAGAAAGGAGAAGGCAAGCAAAAGGATTCTTTTCTTGTGAATAGAGAGGAGGTAAGGGGTCCACCATTCATGCTTCATTACTTAAGGCATGATAAGTGGGGGTCCTATTCCATCACAATTCAAGGGCAGAACATGTTTATGATTGCACACATTTCATACTTGTGCCCAAAAATCGTGTGACAAAAAGTGGGATCGCCAAAAAAGAAGTGAAAAAATCATTTCATAACAATGAACATAAATAAGATCTTCCCTAGACCACCGTTAAGATACAATCTCTTGGTGGTGATGAGCAATATTATGCTAGAAAAATGATGAGTTAGATGGAGCAAACAAAAAAAAAAACGATTAATTTGCTAGCTGTTGAACAAAAACATCAGACTATAATGCAACGCATTCAACATCAGATACGAATTGCAGTTAGCACTCCTAATGTTTAAGTAATGGTTCTAGACGTAACAAATAAGGAAATAGGCCAATGGAGTGTTATTGATGGAATTGATCTACTCTACAAATTAACAAATAAGTAAAATTGATCTACTCTACAAATTAATGTACTATTTGGTACAGTGCTTAAGAAAATTAATGTACTGATGGAATTGAACGCTAGTAGCCAGAACCAACTCTTTGTGTGTGTGTGAGAGAGAGAGAGATAGATTAGTTAATGTATGGATTAAAATGATATAAAAGGAAAAAGCAACGATTAGAAACTAAAGGCATGAGGTGGATGGTATTAGATGCTCAAGCTCGAAGAGGAAAATCCCAAGTGATTCCTCCTCGTCCACCACAACATGAAGCGAAGCAAAAACCATTCATGCCTCTTATATCTTTCTTGGTTTACTCTTCAGGTGTCGAAACCCAGAAGAATAAGTCGCTCTATCTCAATATCTAGAGTTACTTGCTACCAATAAGACGGTTGGGGTCATCAAAAACACCAATCCATGAGCTTTCAAATAATCTAAGTGTGACATGGTTGGGATTAGATTATACAAAGGTCCACTAGGGTAGAGATTGGGAAGAGATGGCTCTATGGTGAAACAAAGAGACTAACTTTTGGTGGATATGAGAGGTCCCATGGGTATTAAGCCCATTTTCACGTATACTTTCAATTAATTCAATTGGAAGATTAGGCCTCAAGCCCAACTTCCTTTTGAAAAAACATACAAATAATTTAAACAAGTGAGCGGACCTTCGAATAATATACTAAATAGATTCTATTTCATACAGTTTTCAAGGTGCTTTCATATGTACCTCGTTTATGAGATATGTGGGACTCCCAAAAATACTATGCACATTCAATCATAGTGTTTGTCAAAAAACGTAATATTACATTAAAAAAATTTAGAAATATGTAGAGAATTGATTAGGATTCATATGTTCCCTTGGCCTCTAACTATGTGATATGCGCTATTACTTAACGATGATAGGTGTTATATCATGAAGTCTATTCTCTGAGTGTTCAATGGGTTCACAGATATCTGAATTTGGACATAGTTTGGTCACTTGAATGTTTGGCCACAGACCCCGAGAGTAGACTTAAGTTATAAAATTTCACATGCTCTCTAAATCAAGGAATCCACCTAGCTTAGTGGTTAAGTTTTAAGGGAGTTAAGGAGGAGATCTTGGGTTCAAGCCTTGCAAGGTGCAAGGTTTTTCCCAAGAACTCTATAAGCATGAGCATTGTGGACCATTTTTTCTAACTTGCACCTTTCGAGATAAAGGGGGATGAAGAATCAATCTACAAAAGAGTGGTGTGAATTGATTACAAAAAATATTTCTCAACTAAACTTACCTTTCTAAAAAATGGTTCTCAAGTAAACTTGCGTCTTTTAAGAGTAGATTAGAATCAAAGGGATTGATTCTTCGATAGTTATATAAACAAGCATAAGGCTGGGAGGATATTCATTTCTCAAGCACATGGTGGTCCTAATACTCTAGTTCTTTATAGTGGCCATGTAGTTATATTATGAATCTTCTTTTTTTTATCATTTTTATAATGTATTTATCGAAGTAGGTTTCAATATTTTTCAACAACCGCCACATATGTTCCAACCAAACTCTCAATC
Organism: Ceratopteris richardii; assembly: GCA_020310875.1. Taxonomy (NCBI): domain Eukaryota; kingdom Viridiplantae; phylum Streptophyta; class Polypodiopsida; order Polypodiales; family Pteridaceae; genus Ceratopteris; species Ceratopteris richardii. The sequence continues at coordinate 99,878,193 of CM035429.1, forward strand.
TAGCCCATTGGGTCTATTCCAACATTTCAAATTGTTGCAACATCTCATGACATATCCATTCATATCCTTTTTCTATTCTCAATGTGGGTATTATAAAGTTTATGGGAAATATGACATTTTGACCATATACTATACAAAATGACTTATACCTAATGTCATCTTTTATGCAACCAATTATGCCTAAGGAATATGATGTATTTTTTTTCCTAGTTAGACCTTTGATTACTAACAAGTTTCTCTCGAATTGTGAAAATAATCTTATTTACACTCTTCACTTGTCTATTTGAATGTGGGTGATAAAAGATTGATTTCTTATGTATTACTAGAAATCCATCTACTAATCTATCAAATATTTTGTTAATGAAGTGGGTTGCCTAGTCACTTACAATTTCTATCTATAAAACAAAGTGAGTAAATATGTTCTTAAACAAGAACCTGGTAGTCTTTTGAGCATCAGATTTAGTTGTAGCCTTGGAATCCACCCATTTTCTAAGTAATATATAAACATAATGGTGTATTCTACATGAGATCCCTAGGTTCATGGACTAATATATCTTATGAAAACATGCCCCATTTTGTAAAAATTCTTCCCCCTATGATTGATCCAAATGGCATTCAGTCTTGTTGCATAGGGAATTTGGCTCTTTGGCACATATTACACCATTTTATATATGTCTCTACATCCATATGGAGGTTTTCCACCATATTCCAACAATATATGTATAGATATATAAGTTATCTTTTCTATTGAGAAGTGGAAACTAGCCACTCCTACGTGTCATTTCTAGTATAATATGAATATTATTAGAATTTTTTATCTCTCCATTTTGTGTATGCATAATATTAGAAATTTGTCTTTCCTTATTTTTTATATAGTTGGTCTCTAGTTATTGCATTAGATTTATATTCCTCCACTAAGGATCACGTCCTCACATATCTATTCCTTTTAGAAATTATACCATTCTTTGACACTATGTGTCCTATAATCTTGCCTTGCATGACCATGAAAAGACACTTGTCTGGGTTCAAGCAGACTTGATATTCTCTACATTTCTCAAAGATTTCATTCATGGATATGTGTTTGCTTAATGTTGGAATGAGCACATAAATGATCAACATAGGCTTCTAAGTTCTTTCATAAGAATTCATTGAAAACATTAAACATCAACCTTTGAAATATATTTGGGGCATTAGTGAGCCCAAAAGGCATCATGTGAAATGCAAATATGCCCCACATAGTGGCAAAAGGCATCCTATGTTGGTCTTCTGGGACAATAGCAACTTGATTGTAGCTAGAAAATCCATCTAGCAAGTTGTAGACTTCCTTGCCTCTTACTAGGTGATAGGAAGCAGATAGGTATCTCTGATAGTAGCTACATTAACCTTCTTCAAGTTAATGCACACTTGTCGCCTTCATTCTTTTTGGGCACTACAAAAATGGGTGATATGCTCAACCTCATAGATAATTCCAGCTTCTAGCAGTCGATCTATTTCCTCATTGATCTTTGATGCGTCCTTATCATTATATGTATATGGTTTCTGCTTATTTTGTTTGGCATCTAGAGACATGGGAATTCTATGTGAGTAGATGTTAGGGTCTACTCCTTTTAGGTCTTTGTAGCTCCATGAAAACATGCCTCTATACTATCTTAACAATGTTATCACCTCCTTTTGCTCTTCGTTAGTCAGATCATGTCCTATACATGTACATCATTCTTAATCCTCTTTTGTCACAACAATTTTCCTAGTTCTCTCTTTGTTGTCATATGCCACTCCTATCAGTGCTTCCCTATTAGGCATCCTGATCATAGCCTTCTAATCTTCTATTTCATATTTCTTGACATTCTCTAGGACTTCAAAGAGAATCTCTTCCTCTACCGACTTAGGGTTTGGTTTCTCTCTTTTCTTCTTTTTGGTTACTATCATCATTTCTTTTGGTTTTAATTTTTCCTGCTCCTCAGTTCTGGCTTCTATCGGATAGAGATATTCTTCCTCTGAATCACAGAAAGGCTCCATGAGGATAGCCTCTTCATCGTCAACACTATCCTCTTTGGGTTCACTTGTACAAGGTTCACATTATTCAATAACCGAATCATACATGATTGGCTCTATCATAAAGACTGAAATGTCATAACCATCTTCATCAAAGTGTGGGGCCCACTATTCTTTGTCCATGGTGGTTATAAATTTTGCCCAACCATAAGGTTCAAATTCTTTGTTTGGGAACACTATGGGTGCATAGGCTGGGTCCTGAACTGATCTAGGGTGCTTCTCTGTACCTACTTCTCATGTGGATAATCTTTTCTCTTCTTCAACTTTGACTTTGCACATCCATAAGTGAGTGTCTTCATGCATCCAAGAGGACCCTGATCCTATTGAGTGCACATATTCCATGTCATCCGATGCTCTATGGATGGGGTTCCATTGTATAGGGGGCACATCTCTATGAGAGTAATCCTTGAGATTGACCTTAGTGGTAACTCCTAAATGTTGCAAGTACAAAGAAATGGTTCCCAAATCTTGTACTATCTCCAATTTTCTCATGAATGGTCTACCTAAGATCATCTCATATGTGTGGTTCTTGCCAAATTCACATATGGTGAAGGTATGCTCAAACTCCAAACCACAAGTAGTGAGAGTTATTCCTTCCAATAGCCCTAAAGGATTCTCAATGTGGCCATTTGGCATCTGTAATTTCATTCTCCTTGGCTTGAGTGCCAATTTGCCCTAGTGCTTCCATAAAGAGGTGATAAAAATGGCAACACCCGCATCTGAGTCCAATATGGCTTTCATTGTGTAGTCCTAATAAGTGATAGGGAGATTGGTATTTTCTTCTTCTCCTTCACTCATGTCACCTATCTTATCCAAGGGTATCTTAGGTACTATCTTATGTGATCCTGCTTGAGAATGAGTCTCAGCTATTTATGGCACTTGATTAGCTATGTGTTTCCACAGTCTTGGTTTGACTTAGAGTAGCTTCTCCAAAGTGAGATGACACTACACCTAGGAGATGCTCCTTACTAGAATCAAAACAAAATCATTGAATGGTTATTGCTTGTGGATGTCCTGGTGTACGGAATAGACAATCTCTAATGAAGTGGTCTCCTTGGCACCTATAACATGGCACTCTCAATAGTTGGGATCTTATTTGTCTAAGTTGGGGCCTTGGGTTAGGGTTGGTGTACATTATATTTAAATATTTTGGCTCCCAACTAAGTTTGTTGGGGTTTTCATAGGGGTAGGTCTTGTTATGCTTCAACGAGTCCATGGGGTAAGTTGATGGACTATCTACATGCGTTGAGTTGAAGCTATGAGAATTTGGATTGTTTTCGAAAATCAAGAGTGGTGTTGACACCAAAGCTCTACTCAAGTTTTCTTCTACTAATGCATACTTGACTAGGATCACATTGGTTGGGGGAGGAGGCTATTGACCCAACACTGGTTGAGGTCTTTGTTGATCTTTCTAGTGAGGCTGGTAAGGTTGTTGTGGCCTAACGTATTGTTGAGGTTGGTACTGATTTGGATATCTTCCCGGTTACTAAAACGGCTATGGAAAATTTTTCCTAACCACTTGTTTATTGTAAGGGCAATCTTGTGCAATATAGTTTTTGTATCTTCTCTCTATCGTAAATATTGGCTATTAGGCTTTCCTTGGGGTTGAGCCATGATTGGGCACATGTTGGCCATGTGGTCTCCCCCACAGTTGTAACGTCGTTTCATTGAGATCATCCTAGGTGCATGTTTGCTTGAGACTCCTAATTTCTGTGCTAATTTCTCTACCAAATCCTCTATTGAAGTGGATGGTTTAGAAGTGAAGCTAGTAGCACTATCTAAGTCTTTATAGATCTTTGAAAGTTCTAGTGCATTTCCTAGGTTGTACTAAATATCAATGCACATAAAAATGCACTAGTCTATGGTCCTAGGCTCTTTTAAATACATATAAGATCTTAGCTTGCCACTTAGCAAGCCATCTAAAAACAAGGCCACTTGCTTGGTTGGTGTGGGTAGTTCTAGGATCGAACATCTCTCCAGGTATTGCCTAAATCATCTTCCTACTAGTCTAACATCTCCTCAGGTGTTTGCTTGAAGTTGTGGATCAAGGATGAGGTATTGTGTTTGATGCCACTCTTGGAGAACTCCCTGATAAAGGCTTCTAGCAATTGATCAATGTCCCTGAATTGACCCTGGTGTAGTGTTTAAAACCACATCAAGGCTGTATTCTTGAGTGTTAGACCAAAGGCATCATATTGAGTGAACAAATCATTGACCTGTTCAACTCTTAATACTTGTCTAAACTCTTCTACATGATTGTATGGGTCTAAAGTGCCACCGAAGTGATTCTTCAAGGACTTAACCAGTTGGGTGGGCCTCAAGATCCTAGGGTGTTCTCTAGGTCTTGGCAAAAGAAAATAATCCATGCCTCTTTGATGTCTCAGGTTTCTGTGCCTCTCTTGATCTATTTGTTCTATCTCTAATCTTGTTCGTTCTCTAGCTAAGGGGTTTGCAAAGCTCACTTTAGGTTTATCTCGAGTTCTTTCTTTGTGGGTACCATGAATGTGAGATGATCCTACTCCTTCTTGGCCATAAGATACATTCTATCTCAGTGGGGGAAACTAATTCACCCTTCCATGTGTATGCGTGCCTACCATGTTCCATTACCAAGAACATTCTTTTCGACTTGTTATCTAGATAGACACCCTTTCTATCTCAGGGTCCTTGAGCTCGTATATGGTGACCCTGCCTACTTTACTAAATTGCTCTGGCTTGAATCTCCAAAAGGCTTCATTCGTTTCTCTATTCAAGAATAACTTTATGCTTTTGTTATTCTGGGGAATCCACTCTGGTGTAATCACTCTTGTCAAGAAAGATTTGCCTCGAGATGTTCTAGGTTCTCATCCTAGGCCTCCTTGCTCCAAATCTCCTATCTCATTCTCTGGAATGACATTTGCAAACTCATTTGTCTTGTCTGGTAATCTCGTAACCACATACACGGTTCCTTGCTTATCAATGTATGAGCCCTCTTCAAACTTGACCACTAGATGTTCAATCCCGAACGGTTGATCAAGTTTTGAGTTGAATCACTGGTCGCCTCAGGCCATCCTCATAGATGTGTGCACCTAATCGGTTGGTTCGGATGTATTCCAACTAGGTCTTGTAGGTTCCTTCATGAGTTTCCAAGTAAGCCATTCTTGAGATTTGTGTGGGTCTTTCCATGCTAAATGACATCTCTGAGTCACTTGCTTTTGAGCTCAACACATAAGGATAGCCACTAAGTTGTTAAGCCCACAATCTTGTTGTGTGATTAACAGTAGCCTTAGATGATCTAATACTTTGTCAGTCTCTCCCTTGGTGTCTACCTCATCTAAGGTTCATGTGCCCTATTAATTAGCGCAACTACCCTTGTACAACCATGTTGTTGATTCCTTTGATATCAATTGCTTGTTCCTTTTAGCTTCTTTAGGATGTATTTCATTGTCTCGAAATATGCATCATCAGGAGCACTTAGGTTTACCATACTTGATGTTCTTCATCCACTTAGATTAAATTTGCCCTTAAGTTGTCCCTTGCCTTCAATTAACCTATTGCACTTAGCCTATACTAGAAAATGGACTGAGGGTCTAGAGAGATCTTCCAACCTCAAATTGCTTATCCTTGTTTGCACTTGAATGCTCAAGACACACATTCCCAAGCTTGCACACACTAGCACCTTAATTTAGTTTTCCCAAGAGTTCAAAAATACTGCAAAAATTTGAAAAATTGAGCTACTTGATAAAAATTTGATAAACCCTAAAAATTGCCAAATTTTTTGCCCATCGTGATAGAAGGATGTCTGTTATGATAGACTTGTCTATCGCAATAGAAGGGTGCCTATCACAATAGATGGTTGTCTATCACGATAGATGCTATCTATCATCTGTCATGAACTTTTGTCTATCATGATATATGGGGTCTATCGTGGGTCCTATTTGTCATGATAGATGGGTGTATGTGGCAATAGATGGTGTCTGTCGCAAAAGATGGTGTCTCTCTCAATAGATGGTGTCAGTCACAATAGATGGTGTCTATTGTAAGAAACTAAGAATTATGACCACCACGTGCTAGAGAGATGACTCTTATCCCAACTTTATGCATGTATATATGAGGATCACAAATGTAACTAGAGTTCACAAGTGCATGGGTAATCTCCTCCACTCCTTTAATATCTTCCACTAGAGACTACTAGTGGTTGGAGTGATGTTGACCACTGCTTTAGTACCTTCCACTAGATTCCACTAGTGGTTGATGTAATCACCACTCAAGTTAACTCTTGGTGGACTCAAGTTAACTCACATTAACTTGAGCTAGAAGGCTCTAGAGCTCCTTTGGCAAAAGGGTCTCCCCATGCTTCCCATGGGGGTTGAACCCAAGACCTCCTCCTTCACAACCTTGAGACTTGACCACTAGGCTAAGTGGATCACGTGTTTAAGAGAGCAACACACGAACTTATGCTTAAGTTTAGTCTCGAGATCTTTGGCCATACGAGTGATCAAACGGTGTTTGATTTCAGATATGTCGGAATAGGCCAGACCGTTAGATCATATACTTACTTTATTACTTACTTCCCCCTTTGGGAAAGATTTTTATCCTCGAAAATAAAGCAATATATAGTAACCATAGGCAACCCCTGAGCTTCATGTTCTTAAACCAAAAGAACATGGTCATGTTCTAAAACTAGAAGAATATGTCTCATGTAAGACTCAAGATATGATTGGTAGGAGATGGTTGAACCACACCCTAAGAGGTAGGATTAGGAAGTAATCCTCAACCATGGCTTTTGGGGCAAGTGGTTAGCCCATCCTACCCCTAACCGATAGGTCATGAGTTCAAATCCCACAATTGGTCTATCAAGATATGTTTTGACTTTAGGATAAATATCACCCACACATTAATGTGAATATAAAATAAGGTGGTATGGGACACCAGATTTTATACTCATATTGATGTAGGAAAGATGGTATGGGACATTGGACCATGGGATGATAATTATTTTTTAGTCCTAGTTTGGATCTTGAAGTTAGGTTTGATCCTCAAGGGAATTAAAACTTCAAAGAACGAGTTTAATTCAAGAAGGATAAAAGTAGTATCTTTAGATACTTCAAGATAACTTCAAGCTAAAGGAAACTGAAGATATGAAGTAAGTAACTTCCAAGATCTTCTTAGAACACTTCAAGCTTAAGTGTTGTCAGTCAGAAATATTTGATAAATTTCTAGAAGAGTGAGACTTTGACTTTGAAGTGATTCTTTCAACTAAGGATAGATTGACTAAGTTAAACACCATTGATTGCGTTTGATTCAAAGGAATGCACAAGAATTACATTTCCAATAAGGAATCATAAAGATCGAATATCGGCATGAGACTTAGTCTCAAGTGAAGCATTATTTGAGTAAAAAAATCTTCAATAGAACCTCAGTGGACCGACACACTGATGTTGGTTACCACACTAGTATCTTGTGGTTGGATGATGTTTTAGATTTACTCTATGAATCTTTTTTAAGAATCAAGTCCTTTTCTCTTAAAGATAGATAGAATGCTTCAATATCTTGTTGAAATAGATCTTTGAGAAGTTAAAGTCCTGAGTCATCTAGACTTTGACTCATAGCAAATTTACGTATCTTTGAAGTTTGAATTGGTTGAATAGAGTTTTTCTTCTTTCTTTCCGCTTTTTGAATTTTTTGGATTTGACTCAGATATGGTATCTTATTCTTTTCCCAAAAGTCAAGGGTTATCCGGTTAGAACTAGGCAACTAAATTAAACATCCCAGATACATGTTCTGAATAAGAACCTTTTCAATCATCATAAGATAACAAGTCTAAGTTTACTTATAAATTTTGATTCAAGTTATAGCATAAGTGATTTCATAGAGTCTAGTAAACTCTAGAATAGAGAAGTTAGGAATTGCTCATTAGATTGACAATTCCCAAGAACTTTTTAGCTCAAGTATTTGAGAAAAGTGTCATAAGTTGGATAAAATTTTCATTTTGAATTTGAAATTGGTCAAGTTATAGTATGATTTGACTCAAAAGTAAATGGTGAACTACCTCTTGCAGTTTACATAGGATTTTTAAACTCATTTGGACAAAGTAGTCCTCTAGTCAGGTGAAAAAATCAAGTAACTGTTGGGTAGGAGTTAACCATTGTACAAACATACAAGTTAGATGTTTGGGACAACCAAAATTCAAGTTCTCCAAACCAAATTCAAAGTGAATCCAGAATTTGCAAAGTCTTGTGAGGGATAAGAATCCCGCCTTTGTTACTAAGTCCATGCACCCTTCATGCCCAAAAATGGACTAGTAATTTGAATCCACCCAGTTCACATGTTTATGCCCAGATTGCACCTAGAAAAAACTATAAACTGGCCACGAATGATTTTTAGATCCACCCTTATTATTCATTCACTACTGTGTACTTTGACAGTGTATCAATGTGCAAAGCGAGTCAGTGTTTTGAATCATTTGGGTAGGGATGCCACCACAGAGATGAGACATGTTCTTCCATTTTTAGAACATGATCATGTTCTTCCAGTTTTAGAACACGAGGCTCGAGGGTTTCCTACAATAGTTATATAGCTTTATTTTTGAGGACGAAAATCTTTTCCAAGGGGGGAAGAATGTAATAAAGTAAGTTTATGATCTAGGGGTCCGACCAGTTCAGACGAATCTGAAATCATACACCGTTTGGTCATCCATGTATATGACCAAAGATCTCGAGTTTAGACTTACTAGGAGGTCTTGTGCTCTTGTAAACAAGTAATCCACTTAGCTTAACGGTTAAGTCTCAAGGATGTGAAGGAGGAGGTCTTGGGTTCAACCCCCATGGGGTACATGGGGAGAGTATTTTGCCCAAAGAGATCTAGAGCCTTCTAGAAGCATCCAATTGAGTTAACTTGAGTTAACCGGGACACTCGGCACACATGCAGTTACATGGCTGACACATGGACGGTTAGTATCCACCTGCCCAAGCAGGAAGTCCCCTGGAGAGAGCGATATATAGAGGTATTTGGTTGGGAGGAGAGTCATCTGGTCTTGTGCTCTTGTGAACAAGTGATCCACTTAGCTTAATGGTTAAGTCTCAAGGATGTGAAGGAGGAGGTCTTGGGTTCAACCCCCATGGGATACATGGGGAGAGTATTTCACCCAAAGAGATCTAGAGCCTTCTAGAAGCATCCACTTAAGTTAACTCGAGTTAATTGGGACACGGTGCACATGCAGTTACATGTCTGGCACATGGATGGTTAGTATCCACCTGCCCAAGCAGGAAGTCCCCTGGAGAGAGCTATATATAGAGGTATTTGGTTGGGAGGAGAGTCATCTCTCTAGCATGTGGTAGGTCATGAGTTTGAATCCCACAATTGGCTTCAGATCCGTCTGAACTGTCCTGACCCCTAGATCGTAAACTTACTTTATTACATCTCATCTCTATGGTGGGATCCCTGCCCAAGTGATTCAAAACACTATCTAGCTTTGCACTTTGATAAACTGGTAAAAGAGTAGTGAATGAATTATAAGGGTGGATATAAAAACATCCCTAGCCGCTTCACTGTTTCTCGATGTGCGATCTAGGCACAAACATATGAAATGGATGGATTCCAATTACTAGTCCATTTTTGGGCATGACTGGTGCATGGACTTAGTAACTAAGGTGGGATTCTTATCCCAATCAAGACTTTGAGAACTCTTGATTCACTTGAATTTGATTTGGAAAACTTGAAGTTTGGTTGACCCAAAGATTGAACTTGGATGTTTGTACAATGATTTATTCCCAGTCAACAATTACTTGATTTTTATCACCCAATTGGAGGACTACTTTGTCCTAATGGGCTTGAAAATCCTATGTAAATTGCAGGAGTGTGCCATTTACTTTGGGTCAACAGTACTATAACTTGACCAATTCAAATTCAAAATGAAAAATTGTCCAACTTAGGATATTTTTCTCAAAGACATTAACTCAAAGTTCTTGGGAATTGTCAATCTAATGAGCAATTCCTAACTTCTTTATTCTAGAGTATACTAGAATCTAGAAAGTCATTAGAGTTATGCTAGAGAACTGGAAGCAAACTCAAAAGAATAAGTCAATCTTGGATTTATCTCTTTTGAAGATTGAAAGAGTTCTTGTACAGAACATCCATCTAGAATGTTTTATTTATTTATCTAGTTCTAATCGGCTAACCCTCGACTTTTGTGAAAAGAATCAAATATCTGAGTCAAATCCAAAAGATTTGGAAAGCGGAAAGAAAGAACTAAAACTCTATACAACGAGTTCAGTCTTCTAAGATACTTGATATGAGTCAAAATCTAGATGACTCAAGACTTTAACTTTGCAAAGATCTATTTCAACAAGGTATTGAAGCATTTTTTGTTATCTTTTAAGAGAAATTAACTTGATTCTCAAAAAGATTCATAGAGTAAATCTAAAACATCATCCAACCACAAGATACTAGTGTGGTATCCAACATCAGTGTGTCGACCCATCGAGGTTCTATTGATGATTTTTATTCAAAATAATGCTTCACTTGAGACTAAGTTCATGCCTATATTCAATCTTTATGACTAGTTATGAGGAATGCAATTCTTGTGCATTTCTTCTAGTCAAAGGATTGAACTTACCAAATTAAACTAGTAACTTGATGCTTGACTTAGTCAATCGAATCCTTAGTTGAAAAGATCAACTCAAAGTCAAAGTCTGACTTCTTTAGAAATTTATCAAATATTTCTGAATCAACAACACTTTTATCTTGAAGTGTTTCATATTTCAAATAAGAACAAATATGTGCCTTATTTGAAAAAGAAGATCTTGGAAGGTACTTACTTTGTATCTTCTTACTTACTAGATCTAAAAGTATCTTGAGATCATGCTTTTATCCTCCTTGAATTTAAACTCCTATTTTGAAGTTTCAATTTCCTCGAGGATCAAATCTAACTTCAATATTCTTTTTAGGACTAAAAGATAATTATCATTTCATGGTCTGATGTCCCATACCATCTTTTCTACATCAATCTGAGTATCAAATCTCGTGTCCCATACCACCCTATTTTATATTCACATTGATATGTGAGTGATATTTATCCTGCATTCTAAACATATCTTGATAGAGTACCTTTTCACTTCAACTCTTAAAAAGAATTTTGAAGTTTCAGCTATTACCTCTAACTTGATATTCTAGGTTTTGATTCCTTCACATGATCATTTCACGATCTCATGCTTTTACCATGGAATCTTGAAAATCTTTGGATGGAAAATCCATCCTTCTTCTCTAGGGTTTTTAAAATAAAACCATTTTAGAATTCCAAGTTTTAGAATTTTAAAATTCAAGTCCAATTGGTTATACTTGACCAATTTGTAGTGACAAGATCTTTCTACTTCTTGTTTTTAGGTTCCTTTCTTATTGAAGCTTTTAGTAGCTACCCTAGCCAGGACTTAACAAGACTCTCTTTATTGCTTAAGTCTAAGCATCTGCTCATGCTTTTGGATTTCACTGAAATCCCTTTAAGGATAGGTAAACTTTCTGTTGTACCTTCCACAGACTTAATTACTGTCGATACGGTTGTAGACTACATACTTGAACAACATAAAGTTTACCTATCCTTAAAGGGATTTTGATGAAATCCAAAAGCATGAGTGGATGCTTAGAATTAAGTAGTAGAGAGATTCCTATTAAGTCCTGGCCAGGGGAGCTACGAAAAGCTTCAGTAAGAAGGGAATCTAAAGACAAGAAGTAAAAAGCTCTTGTCACTACAAATTGTTCAAGTATAACCAATTGGACTTGAATTTAAAATCCAAGAACTTGGAATTCTAAAATGGTTTTCTTTTAAAAACCTAGAGAAGAAGGATGGATTTTTAGAACAAATATATTTTTATAGAAAAGCAAAATATTGAAATCTTGTCACTATAATGGTTGAGTGCTTCCATTAATGGGTAGAGGTACTCGGATCGGTCCCCGCTTGAGCACCGGCTAAGGAAGTAATTTCTTTTCTTTGGCACTCAAGACTTCTCAACTACTAGACATAGATACTAAAAGAGCTCTTGTTCTATTGTTGTAGAACAACGAATCTTGATGCTGAATCTTGACGTCAAGATCGAGAATCTTGACATCGAATAGCCCTTGTTCTATTGGTGTAGAACAATGCCTCCCCATACAGAGGTAGATGGTTCAATTCAATATGGCCATGCATGTACATAAATCTAAATGTTTTTTTTGCTCCATGGATAAATCAAATAGAGGCCACAAAACTTTTATATAACAATTTAAACTCTACCTTCAGGGTAGCAAGACTGACCCTTCGTGACCTCACACATGAGGCAATGGATCTAACACTTCTTTTTGCTCCCTTCTAAAGGCACATTCATTGTGTATATGATACAAAACACTATCCACACAAAAAAATGAAGAAGTATCATTCACAAACAATGCAGAGGGTGGATGTTATTGAACCCATGACAAACTATGCACAGGGTGGATGTTATCATTCACAAACTATATAGAGGGTGGATGTAATCTCGTCAAGCTGCCACGTTAGTGCTGAGGCCATACTGAATTTAAGTTGAGGAATTTGAAAATTGATAAAAAATCATGCTCATGCGATCGACAGACCATTTGCTATGCAGTAGCTTGTAAAATGCTTATGTGTGCAACTGACAAGGCTTGAGCTCAAAGGACCATGGACGATTGCAAATGTTGATATCTTGAAAACTATATTTGTGTGCTTGTAATTGAATCCATTAGCAATCGGAGCAAAACCTTTTGCTTTTGCTTCAAAGCACCGAGCAGAATCAGAGCCCCATATATATATATATATATATATATATATATATATATATATATATATATATATATATATATATATATATATATATATATATATATATATATATATATATATATATATATAGTAAAGATGTTCATATATATTATTAGACATCTTGATATGTTATCATCAATCCACCTTGGTCGACTTGGTTATGCCCTCAAATGCCATTTAGCAATAGGAAAAGGTTTGGTATATAGCAGCCAGGCAATGCTTTGGCTACAGGGTGACATTTCCTCTATCAGATCATGGATTTAGGACCCGAAACATGTGCTTGTTGACTCTAAAGCTGGAGATTGTAGCTTTTGTTGTGCACCACGTACTGGTTTCTATACATATCAATAATAACAATATAAGGTTTATGTATGGTGAGGGTGAATTGGATAGCTCATGAAGTTGATACTTCATAGACTTTGGTTCAAAACTGCCTTGTCTTTTGCCATATCAAATAACTCTAAGAAGGAAAAATGGCAGCCTTCAAGAAGATCGCATTTGAGAAGAAATCAAATTCTAGAAAAAAAAATCAATTCAAACTGATCTACTAAGCTGAATATGATGAAGCCTTCACAAGGTCTCCATGGAAGATTTGGCTCTGATACCAATGCAAGAAACTAAGAATTATGACCATCACGTGCCAGAGAGATGACTATCCCAACCTTATGCCTATATATATAGTTTCTCGAATAAATGAGGACCACAAATGTAACTAGAGTCCACAAGTGTATGTGCAATCTCCTCCACTCTTTTAATATCTTCCACTAGAGTCTACTAGTGGTTGGAGTGATCTTGAATACTGCTTTAGTACGTTCCACCAGAGTCCACTAGTGATTGGTGTACTCGCCACTCGAGTTAACTCTCACTGGACTCAAGTTAGCTCACATTAACTTGAGTTATAAGGCTCTAGAGCTCCTTGGGCAAAAGGCTCTCTCCATGCTCCCATGGGGATTGAACCCAAGACCACCTCCTTCACAACCTTGAGATTTAACCACTAGGCTAAGTGGATCACTTGTTTAAGAGAGCATACAAAACTTATACTTAAGTCTAGTCTTGAGATCTTTGGCCATACACATGAGTGACCAAACTGTGTCCGATTTTAGATCTGCCTAAATCAGCCAGACCCTTAGATCATAGACTTACTTTATTACATTCATCTTTTGTCATGTCTCGCAGATTTTTGTCTGTCAAAATAGACGATGTCTATAGCAATAGATGATCTCTCTCATGAGGTGTCATCTATCGTGATAGAAGATATCTATCGTGATAGAAGATATCTATCGTGATAGATGCATCTCTCAAGATAGAGGGTGTCTATCGTGAATTTTGTCAGTTGTGATAGATGGTGTTTATCACAATAGACAAAAAAAAATGCAAGTTTCTTGAAAATTTCTAGTGCTTTGGGATGCTCTAGTGGTGCAATCTATCGTGCCTAGCATGCAATAAAAAAATACCAACTTTCTCTATCTGTTGTGATAGTAAGAGGTTGTCATCTTGAAAATCGCAGAGAAGTCTATCATACCTGCAGAGGGTGTTGGAGGATGGTGATGCAACTCCATGGGAATACATCTCTGTATTCTCTTAGCAAGGCTATCAACTCTTGCTCTTCCTTAGTCAGGTCATGTCCTATGTAGGTGCATCTTTCTTCTCCTTCTTCTCTGGTTACAACAATTTTCTTGGTGGTTTCTTTGTTATCATAGGCCTCTCTTGCTTGTGCATCACGTTTAGGCATTTTTATCATGACTCTCCTATCTTCTATCTCATGCTTCTTAAGGTTTTCAGGGACCTCAAACAAAGATTCTTCCTCTATTGGTGCAACTTCTCTTTTTTTCTTTTCTTGTCTTCACTCTTGGTGTTTATCTGGGTGGTTAACCTCACATCCTTCATAATTTTGTCATGTCTTTGAGGGTGAGCTTCTACTTCATAGAAATATTCCTCATCTGATGCAAAAGGTGGGTCCATAATAATTGGCTCTAAATCGGAGTCACTTGCATCCTCGAATGCATCAGTGCTAGGTTCACACTCTTCAATAACCGAATCACACATGATTGGCTCTATTGTGAAGATTGAAATGTCGTAGCCATCCTCGTCATAGTGGGGTGTCCATTGTTCTTCATTGATGGCTACATCCATTCAAGCTAAAATTTCCGCCCAACCATGAGGTTCAAATTCTTCATCTGGAAATACTGCAAGTGCATAGGCTGAGTCTTGAATTGATCTATGAGTTTCCTTTGCATCTACCTCTGGCTTTTTCTCTCTTCTCTTCTTCTACTGCTACTTTGCACATCCATAAGTGGGTGTCTTCATGCATCCATGAGGATCCTGATCTTATGGAATGCACTGAATCTGTATCATTTGTAGCTCTATGGATGGGATTCCACTATAAAGGGGGCACGTCTCTATGAGAGTAATCCTTGAGATTGACTTTGTTTGTGATGCCTAAGTGTTGCAAATACAAAGAACTGGTTCCCCAATCCTGTACTACTTGCAATTGCCTCAAGAAGGGTCTTCCCAGAATCATTTTGTAGGCTTGATTTTTGCTAAAGTCACATATAACAAAAGTATGCTCAAACTCTACACCACAAGTGGTGAGAGTTATCCCTTTTAGTAGACCCAAGGGTATTTCGATGTGACCATCAACCATTTGTAATTTCATTCTCGTGGGCCTGAGTGCTGGCTTGCCCCATCGCTTCCATAGGGAAGCGGTAGCAATTGCAACTCCTGCACCTGAGTCCAAAACTACATTGGTGGTGTAACCTTGATGGGTAATGGGAAGATAGGTGTTTCCTTCTTCTCCTTCACTCATTTCCCTTATCTTGTCCAAAGGTATTTCTGGCACTGTTCTATGAGATCCTGCCTGAGAACGAAGTTTTGCTACTTCTGGCACTTGATTGGCTACATGTTTCCACAATTCTGGCTTAACCTTGAGTATCTCCTTTAAAGTGAGATTGCATTGCACTTTAGTGTTTTCCACTACCTCCGTATTCCTAGGTATGACTGAATTTTCCTTTCTTACTAGGATTGTGGGTGCCCTCATACATGTGGACTTTGCTTCCCATGGGCTGGTGAAATGATGCAATTCCTGCAAGGAATTAGACTCGAAGTCTAACCATTCACTTGATGGGGCATCCTCTTGTTCTCCATAGATGGAGGGAATGTCTTGTGGGAATTGGACGTGTAAGTCATCTAGAATTTCAATAAGAGGAGGATTTTCACTTTCTTTTGCCCACTTCTCCTTGAATTTCTCTTAGAAGTTCTTGGGAATACTGATTCATAGAACAAGTGATGTCTGGTTCAATGGAATTAGGCACATAAGCTTCCTTGGGAGGAATGCTCATTCTTCCACTGGCCTTGTCCTTACCTTGAGAGGCGGGGTCCTTTTCAAATTTTGCAATTAGCCTCTCCAATGTATCTAATAGTCCATCAAAATGTAGTTGAGTCGTGGCTGAACTAGAGCAGTTAAAGAGGCGACTGGCTTCAAACATGGTTTGATCCAATTCCACCATCTTAGCACAAATTTTAGTTCGTTTGAGCTCGAATTCAACTCTAGGGTAACACTTTTCATGATCTGGTACGTTTGGTCCTTCTTGTATTCTAGCTTGATATGCTTTAAGCATCATGTCTATGTCCTCGAGAGTGGGAGCTGCTAAGACTGATCCTACTCTAGGTGCTGGTGGGATTGTGTGAGGTGGGTTAGAGGGTGGTGGGTTGAAGGGTGATGGGAATGGTGGTACAGGAGTGGTGTGATGAATGGAATCATCGGTTTGCACAAAATGGAGTTGCATATAGGTGAAATGGTATTTACAATGGTATTCACTATGTGTGTAGGGTATGATTCAAAATTTTGCATACACTTCCTTGGAGCTCCCTACATGCTCCTCTGTTTGAGAGTTACCTTCCTTATTGATCCTATTTCTCATTCCTTCTTTGGTTTGTTTGTCTGCTCGGACTCGTCTGGACTTCACTGTGTCGTGTGCTTCCTTGTCATGTCATACCCTGACTACCAACACTCTCACATTCACATACATCATGGGATACTAGTAGCTCTCTTCATACGTTTCCACAAAACAGTTACCCTTAGTGTCCATGTGAAAGGCCAAATGGCTACTGGACACTTTTGTGTATGTTCCTTAATAAAACATATAGTGGCTTAGTCAGCCACATACTATAAGTTTGACCCCATTTGTGTGACCTAAGAAATATGTGTTCATGGTTTGCATATTTGTGTGGTTTCTATGTATTTTGCAGCCTCATTGCAGAGTACTATCTATGGTGTCTGGAGCTCAATTTTCTACCATGAGGATATCCTCATGGAGCTCTCAAGAAGGAGAGTCCATTGTGGTGCATCACTGGTATCAGAGCATTTAGAAGCAAAATCTTTGTTCCTTTTGTGTGAGTGAAGCGAGCACCTACCCGCCCACCCAAGGCTATCTCAATGGCTTACGACTAAGGTGGCAACCAATTCATAGACCTTGGCATACCTTGTCATCCGAGTCACCAAAGTCACCATTGGCACTGTTGGCCATGCGTGAGGGAGGACCTCGATGATGAAGGAAGGCAGAGGTTCCCAGAACTTCTAGGGAGATCATCCATCCCAGTTTGTTCCCCTCAAAGCCCACTTAATCAACAAGCTCTCTTACCACTAAGCTACACTCTTGTGGTGTCTGAAGAAGGGGAAAGAATAAGGTTTTGAAGCATTTTTGGGGTGATTTTTGGATTCATTTTGGGGTACTTTCATGCATAGTTCTCATTACAAAGGTTCAAGAACATCACGAAGAGTGCTCTTTTGTACTCATCTAAAAAACAATACTCATCTTTTGGGCTATGTTTTCAGCCACACTAGTAAATCTACAGGTTTCTTGAAACATTTTCAGTTGTGTGGGAGTAACCACCGCAATTTTATGCAGGTTTTTGATCCTTAAGAATAGAGTTGACAAACACTTGCATGTGTTGTTTGCCAGTGTTTAGGTTGTAAATTCGGTCTTTCAATGCCATTTTATTGCATGTATTGAGCACATACACACTATGTACACTTTTGTGGATACTACTTATGTACGTCCATGTGGTCATTGACATAGTAGTTACATTTTTGCAAAAGCCTTTTACATTTGATAAAGAGGGTTGTGGTGAGGTTTTCTTAACTAGGAGACACCCATATATTGGGATCTCTTTAATGATGTAGGTGGAAGACTTACTCAACCTCGCCATAGGAGATGTATGATAGTTCTTCATAGGTGTTCTATAAGCCTAGTTGGCATCTTTCAGGTAATTGAATATATGCAGTGGAGTCAGTGATTCACAATGCACATTAACATGTCAATAGTTGTAGTTTTATGAAATTTTGACACGTCATACACTCATTTTGCAGAGGATACTCTGGCAAATTTTTTTAGAATTTTTGGTTTTGTCAACTATATAGTGGTCGATTTACTCCTTGATACACTTATTGGTGTGAGCACATTTATTCTCACATAATCCTTTTGGTTGTTTATTACAGTTCATTAATTCATTTTTTTGGGAAGACTCTACTGAATTTTTTCCTAAGTCTGACACACGGTCCTCCTTTTTTGAGATTTAGTGGTGTTTGGAATCTTCTACCTCCATTATCATTCTATTTAGTTTTCTATCATCATGGCATCAGAGGTCTCAGACACTTTTGGTGGATCAGGGTCTAGTGCCAATGTTCTAAGGAGGAGCTATAACTTGTAGGGCAAAGACCATTTTGAGATCTGAGATTTTGGTGGCACAAAATTTACTCTATGGAAGAATCAAATTAAAGATGTGGTGATTCAAAGGAGGCAATGGAAGCCAATAAATGGAATGTTAAAGAAGCCTGCTGACATGGATGAAGATGATTGGGATGAGTTGGATGAAATGGCCAGGTCTACCATTTGATTTCACATGGTAGATAATGTTTACTTTACATTATTGGATTGTGAAAGTGCAGAGGAGCTTTAGAAGAAGTTATGCAATACATATGAAAAAGAAATGGCATCAAATAGTGTATCTAATGAGAAAGTTATATGACCTTCACATGAAGGACATAGATAATCGTGTTACTAATCTAAATGAGTTTGATGCTATATTCTCCCAGTTATAGGCTCAAAAAATGGACATGGTTATTGAAATTAAAGCACTCTTGATGTTATGCACCTTGCCATCATCATGGGATACATTTTGTACTACTATTAGCAATAATGCACCTCGTGGTAACGTGGTCTATGATGACATATGTGGAGCACTCTTGAGTGAGGAGATTTGTAGAAAATCTATGGTTGATGTTGATATATTTAGGTAGTGATGTGTGTGAACACTCTAGGACCGCCGGGGCACTTTTTTCCCTCTTTAGGAGGTTTTTTTCCCCCGGCTTGTATATACGCCTATTGCCCTAATGGGCTACTAATCTTTGTACATTCTCTAGTAATACATTCAGTCTTGTGTGTTGTGCTCCAAGCTTCGTCTTCTTCGTTGTGCTGTTCGCGTGCTTCCGCAGACGTCTAACTCCAACAATTGGTATCAGAGCAGGTCGTTGCTTCTTCTAGGGCGCCGTCGACACTCCTCCGTTTGCAGTCTCAGATTCGCACAAAATTTGGTGAGCATACTCAGGGTGTTTCCGAGATCAAAAGAGCTTCGTTTTGTGGTGCCGAAATCGCGATTTGAGCTCGTTTTGGCCTCCGAACGCACTATCGCAGTGCTTGTGCAGGCTATTTCGTCCTTTTGTGCCAAAGGTATATACCAGTTTCTGTTCGCTAGTTTAAGCGTCTCGAAGTCTGCTACAGGTCTAGCAGAACTCGTCTGGGCAGTTCTGTTCAACTTTTTGAGATATAGTCAATTTTCTGCATCAAGGTATTTTAGTCACCGGCCATGGCTGAAAGCAGTGATGTATTCCGTATGTTGGCTGTTGAGGATAAGTTGGATGGTACCAACTACCCATTATGGGCTTATATGATGCGACATGTACTGGTTGCAAAAGGATTGTGGAACATTGTGCAGGGTGTTGAAAGACGTCCTGTTACACCTGTAACGACAGGTACTGCAAATACAGGTGTTGGAGCTGATGAAGATGGTGTCGAAGATGATATTCCGCAGATTCCTGTTCGTGCTACTGTTTCTGTTGCACCTACTGCAGAGCAGATTCGCTGGGATGGCAGAGATGCCCAGGCACATGCATTGATAGCTTTGTCTGTCAAACGTGCCATTATTCCTCACATTCGCTCTTGCAGAATAGCAAAGGATGCTTGGGATACACTTACCACTTTGTACCAGGCTAGGAATGAGGCTCGTGTTGCTTACCTCCGAAAACAGTTGGAGAGTGAGCACATGAATGAAGGTGATTCGATGGACAGTTTTCTTACAAAGATCAAAGACCTGAAGGAACAATTGATTTCTGCTGATGAGGTTATACCAGATAGTTCACTTGTGCAGACCGTTCTGAATGGCCTTCCTGATTCATATCAGAGTTTTGCCTCTACTCTTCGATTGATGATGAAAGGCAATCCGAATGCCTTGTCATTTGAGGAATTAGTCTCTGTTCTGTTGCAGGAAGATCAGTCCAGGCAGAACAGGTCCATTATGCGTGTTGCAGATCAAGCTTTCCTGGCTAGTCAGAAGGGCAAAGGAAAATGGAGCTCGTCTACTAGTAAGCAGAAATCTGCAAATGCTGCACAATCGAAGAACCAGGATAAAGATGAGAAGAAATTAGAAAAGCAGAAATTGTTCTGCAAGTACTATAAAGGAAATGATCATATTATAAAGAACTGTCCAAAACTGGCTGCTAAAGAGGCAAAGAAGAAAGAGGCTGGAATGGTTGTTGCAAAGGCCTCTACACCAAAAACAGAGTCTGCAAATCTTGTGCAGGAAGAAGAATGGGCGTTTACTACTGTCTGCAGTTTTGACCCATCTTCTCATGATCAGTGCATGTCTGCAGTAGACTCAGATGTTTGGTACTTTGACAGTGGGGCGACCAAACATATTACCTCGCAGCATAGTTTCTTCTCTTCACTCGAGCCTGCCCCTACAGGGAATACTGTCACATGCGCCAATAACTCCTCTTATCCTGTTATGGGAGTTGGTAAGATCATTCTGACTACTGCTGATGGTAGTTCTTTCACTTTGTCAGATGCTTTATTTGTGCCAGGGATCAAAAAGAACCTGTTATCAGTTTCTGCATTAGCCAAGATTGGCTTGGTTGTGAAATTCGTTGATGACAGGTGTACAGTCCATGATCTCTCAAATGGCGATGTGATTATTGCTTCTGGCATTTTATGTCGTGGGCTGTATAAGCTCATAGACTATAAAAGATCTGTGAATGATTCGGCATGTGCAGTTCATGATTCTCAGGCTATGTCAGATGCAAAGCTTTGGCATGCACGCTTTGGTCATCTGAATTTTGCTAGTTTGTTACGCCTGCAGAAATCTGAAATGGTGTCCTCTTTGCCCAAACTTGAGGCACCTGGAAAACATGTTTGTGAAGGCTGTATTTTGGGCAAAATGCAGCGTTCTTCCTTTTTAAAAGATGGTTCAGTTCGGGCTATGCAGAAATTGCAGCTTGTACATAGTGATGTCTGTGGTCCTATGCAGACACCCTCTTTTGGAAATTACCTTTACTTCGTGACTTTCATTGATGATTTTTCCAGGCATGCATGGGTATATCCACTCAAAGCAAAGTCCGAAGTGTTCATGTGCTTCAAACAGTTTTTGGTTTTGGCTGAAAATCTGTCAGCATGTAAAATGGGCACCCTCCGTTCTGATCGAGGGGGGGAATATATGTCTTTAGATTTTAATGCATTTCTGGCTGAACGTGGGATAAAACACCAGTGTACAGTGCCGTATACACCTCAACAGAATGGAGTTGCTGAACGAAAGAACAGGTCACTCATGGAGATGGCGAGGTGCATGGTCAAAAGTCAGGCTTTACCACATAGTTTCTGGCTTGAGGCTGTCATGTGTGCAGCATATGTACTGAACAGGTGTCCCACCAAAGCGTTGCAGTCTATCACTCCATATGAGGCTTGGCATGACCGCAAGCCATCTGTTGCTCATGTGCGTGTTTTTGGTTGTTTGGCATATGCATTAGTGCCTGAACAACATCGCAGAAAATTGGATGATAAGGCAGTAAAATGTATTTTTGTTGGGTACAGTTCTGAAAGTAAAGGCTATCGTCTGTATCATCCACAGACTAAACGCATTTTGGTTAGCCGTGATGTTGTCTTTGTGGAAGATGCTATTCAGCCATTGCTTTCATGTACTAAGGAGACATCTGTTAGCTCCAAAGACATGTATGATACTTTGATGCCTCTTTTTACAGGTGGACAGGCTAGCGCTGGTCCTAATGAGGCAACTTCTCAGCCTTTGCAGGTTTCATATGATGATGCAGATCATTCCATTTCTGATGCAGATTTACATGATGCACTTGTTGATGAGAGAGCTGATATTGAACAGGCAAAAACTATGCCAAAATGGCTGGTGCAGACTTTGCGTGACAGCAAATTAGATGCACCTTTGTCATATCGTACTCGTTCAGGCTCTCATAGTACCTCCTTTGCATCAGATTGCTATGCTATGGCTGCATCTAGTCTCTGTGATGAGAATGAGCCTGTTTCTTTTGATGAAGCACAAAATTCAGAAAATTGGATGGCTGCTATGCAATCTGAATATGATGCTATAATGAAGAATGGTACATGGTCTTTATGTGACTTGCCTCCTGGCAAGAAGGCCATTGGCACTAAGTGGGTATACAAGCTGAAGCGTAAACCTGATGGTACAGTTGACAGGTATAAGGCTAGGCTTGTTGCAAAGGGTTATGCGCAGGAAAGAGGCATTGATTTTGATGAGACCTTTGCACCTACATGCCGTATGACTATTGTTCGGAGCATTTGTGCACTTGCAGCCCATCATGGTTGGAATGTACATCAGTTGGACATTAAAACAGCATTTCTGAATGGTGACTTGCATGAAGAAGTGTATGTTTTTCAGCCCCGTGGCTTTGTGCAGAAAGGGCATGAAAACCAGGTGTGTAGGTTAAAGAAGGCGTTATATGGTTTAAAGCAAGCACCACGTGCTTGGTATGAGAAAATACATGCCTATCTGATTGCACATGGTTTTGAGAACAGTCCAACTGAAAGCACCTTATATGTTAAGCGTGCTAATGATGTGCTTTTGATCATTGTTGTCTATGTAGACGACAGGCTGCTCACTGGTCCTCTTGAGAAGCATATTGCTGATTTCAAGGCTGATTTGCATGCCTCATTTGAGATGTCTGATTTGGGGCATTTGCATCACTATTTGGGCATTCAGTTTATGCAAGTTGATGGTGGAATGGCTTTGTGTCAAACGAAATATATTGACACATTATTGCGGCGTTTTGGCCTTGAAGACTGTAAGCCTATTGCCACTCCTATGGAGACAGGTTTAGGATTGAGTCTTCATGATGCTGGAGATGCATTCGATGCTGTTCTCTATCAGCAGGCTGTTGGATGCTTGATTTACTTATGCATTACTCGGCCAGATATTCAGTTTGCTGTCTCACAGATGAGCAGGTTTATGCATTGCCCAGGAGTCACGCATTGGAAAGCGGTTAAGCGCATCTTTCGCTACTTGAGTGGTACTCGGCTACTTGGGTTGTTTTATCCCAAGGGGGGATCACTACCGCCAGATTTGCATGCTTTTTCTGACTCAGATTGGGCTGGTTGCTATGACACTCGTGTGTCCACCAGTGGTTTTTGCTTCATGCTTGGTAGCTCATGTATATCTTGGTTGAGCAAGAAGCAGCCTACTGTGGCCACTTCCAGTTGTGAGGCTGAGTATAGGGCAGCTTTCACAGCGACTGTTGAGTGTGTGTGGCTGAGACGCCTTATGGCTGATTTGGGTGTTGGCCAGTCTTCTGCCACCACCATTTTCACTGACAGTCAGAGCGCATTGGCAGTTGCGAGGAACCCTGTGTTCCATGCTCGCACTAAGCACATTGAGGTGCATTATCACTATGTCAGGGAGAGGTTCTCTGCTGGGGAGATCAGCTTGGCATATGTGCCCACGCAGGAGAACATTGCAGACCTTTTCACGAAGGCTCTGCCTAGGGAGAAGTTTGAAGCTTTCCGCAAAGCTTTGGGCTTACTTCCTTTTGTGGAGTGATTTCCACATAGCTCGGCACTTCCTTATACATGAGTGCCAGCTCCTTGTTCACCGCATCACTCCCAGGGGGGATTTGTTGATATATTTAGGTAGTGATGTGTGTGAACACTCTAGGATCGCCGGGGCACTTTTTTCCCTCTTTAGGAGGTTTTTTTCCCCCGGCTTGTATATACGCCTATTGCCCTAATGGGCTACTAATCTTTGTACATTCTCTAGTAATACATTCAGTCTTGTGTGTTGTGCTCCAAGCTTCTTCTTCTTCCTTGTGCTGTTCGCGTGCTTCCGCAGACGTCTAACTCCAACAGTTGACACATTGAGTTGAGATGCATATAATGTTCATGATCCTTGCCAAGGAAAGAATCAGCAACGAGGCAGGAGCAAGAACAAGGAAAAGAATGGTCAACGAAATAAGAGTAGAAGTAAATCAAGGAAGAGGGATATCAAATGCCATTATTTTCATAAGAAGGGACACATGAAGAAAGGCTGCTATAGATTAAATAATGCTAAAGGTAAAGGGCAAAATGTTGATGGGCATGTTAAATAGCTACTTGCACCATCTACTTTGACTGTGAAGATTGAAGAAATCAAATGCTATTTTTGATGATGCTGATGTGTTGTCACTTGACAATACTGTGCCTACTGAGGCTCTTATGGATGATTCTCTTTCCCACACATGGCTGCTAGATTATGGTGCTTCTTTCCATGTGGCACCACATAGAGAGTGGTTCTCTACTTATGTAGCAAAGTCTCTTGGTACTGTGAGACTTGGTGATTCTTATCAGTGTGACATTGTTGGGATTGGAGATGTGGTTGTGCAATTCATTGATGGTTCAAAATTTACTATGCATAATGTATGCCATGTACATCAATTATCATGTAGTTTGATGTCAGTTGGTCAACTTGATGACCTTGGTTACAAGCTATTCTTCTATGCTCAGTCCTTTTGCATATCAAAGGGCAATATGGTTGTTGTAAAAGGAAGCAAATTTGGCTCACTTTATCCTTTATTGTATCACAAAAAGAACACTTGTTAGCTATTTCTAAACATCCTATGGCTTGTATTTGGTATGGTTGTTTGGGCCATATATTAGGTAGTGGAATGGAAAATATTTGTTGTTCTCGCTACTTACCTGTGTTGTCTTTCTCTAATTTTTCATTTTGTGAGCATTGTCAATATGGAATGTAGACGAGGAATGTGCACAAGATGCACATTGACTCTTCAATTCAGCCTTTAGACCTTGTTCATATAGATGTGTGTGTTCCTATGCCCACAAGGTCATTAGATGGTTCTTTTTACTTTGTCACTTTCATAGATGATGATACTAGAAAAGTTTGGGTATATCCTATCAAAGCAAAGGATGAGGTATACCTTTTGCATAACAAAATCCAAACCTGGAACATATCTATAAGGTGGATATGAGACACATGTAGAGCATCTCAATGGTTGCTAAACTGGAACATTTGTAGACTAATATGATCAGACATTCTCTTGAACATCCCTATGTGAAACTTTTTTATGCATGATAACTAGAGAATTAGTACCCTCAAGCACCACTCTTCTCACTTCAACATCCTTAATGGGTTGTTTGTGCATCTTAGATTCATTGAAAATGACATCACTACTTTTGATCACTGACCATGCTTCAGTATCCCATGAGCGATATCCAAATTGTCCTTCTCGACCATATCGAAGAAAAATGCATTTCTTTGACCTATGGTCCAGCTTTTGTCTAAGGTTCTTGGGTATATGAACATATGCTTCACACCTAAAAACTCAAAGATGATCATAATATGGTGGCTTCCCTATCCATAACTCTTGTGCCATTTCAAACCTTTGGTAGTACTAGGTGAAAGGTTAATCACATGAATTGCAGTTAATATTGCTTCTACCCTGTTGAGCCCATAAAAGTCATGTTGGTCAAAGTCAACTGCAGTCAAAGTCAACATGTCAAAGTCAACAGGTCAAAGTCAACAAGGTCAAGGTCAAAGTCAACAGGTGCAAAGTTAAAGTGCTAAAGTGCAGGTGTCAAAGTGCACAAGTAGTGCACAATTAGTTGTCCACAAAGGGTAAATTGGAGAAAGTGGGTTGCAGGTTGCAGAGGTATTTTCTCTAATTTCCCTAAGGTTCAGAGTGTGTTTTAAAGTGTTTTGGAAGGTTCAGGTGAACCCCCCTTATGTGCAAAAGTGAAGACTTAAAAGGAAATGTGAAGGTATGTGAAGCGGTAGCGTACGCACAAGTGAAAGTATGGCCCCCCATTAAAATTTTGATTTTAGTCTAAAGTCACTACAGGACAAAACAGGGAGTCGTTGGCTGCCACTTGAAAAGACAATCTTGGGACATCAAAGTGAGCACCAAGATACCATTGCAGTTAGGAGCGTACGTGATCGACACTAAAATCAAGGCAAGGCCATTCTTGGACCAATCTTAGAGTAAGCAAGAGAGCATAGTCTAAAGAAGCAAGAGAGAGAAGTGCAAGAGTCACCAGTGTGCGACGCACAGAAGTGGAAGTGCAAGGTGCATAGAGAGTGACCAAGGATTTGTGCAGAGAGGTGCTAAGCTCTAATCCCCACAGTATCTCAAGGTCTTTTGGCAGTGCGCACGTGCCGACAGCGGGTATTCACTCCTCCCCCTTTGTGGAAGCTTGGTGCAAGGTGTGCACAAGGATAAGCTTGAAGCAGGTGGAGGCCTGTTGCAGAGGAGGCCGGCAGCAAGAAGACCTTGGGTTATTGGGTATTTTGTAATTGGACACTTTGTGGGATGGTGCACAGAGGTATTGGTTTATCTTGTATTTCAAACATTGTACTTGGCTCACTGTAATCAATCTGCAGAAGCTTCCTGGTGTATTTTCTCTTCTTATTTCTCCGCTTTTCTCCTACAAACCCTCAAACTCCTTATTGTCTGAGAATCTTCCAACAAATTTGGCACGCCCGGTGGGACCTCCAAGGAGATTTGAGCATAGGAGACTATATATTGCCATTGGAGGACAATATTCCAGTGTCGACAACATTACTCCAGTGGGCCAAAAGGTACATACTTTTATCAAGTGTCTCATTTTAAGTGGACTATGAATAGCTCATGACCGCGACCCGGTCACAAACCTTGAGAATCAAGTGCAAGCAGACAAGAAGAAAGACGAACAGAAGATCATCGAGTCCACTTTCATCGACTTCATCGGTAGGAAGCATGGCAGGACAGGTGGACCTAGAAATCTTGCTCTCCAGATTAAACATAAAATTTCCCTCCTTCAGGGGTTTAGCCCAGGAGGACCCAGATGAGCACATTCGACGATTTCTTGCATTATGTAAGACTAGGGGGCTAATGGGTAGGGAAGATGCTTTCTTAATACTCTTCCCCGCCACATTGGAAGGACTGGCAGACAAGTGGTTTAGCCAGTTTGCTGAAAATCACTTTACCTCTTGGGATTTGATGAAAGAGGCCTTTAAGAATCAATTTCAGCATGGCAACACGGCTGAGATCATTATAGAAGAATTGGAAAACTTAAAGTTGGGTCCAGGAGAGAAGTTCCCCGAATTCGTGACCAGGGCCAAAGCATTAATGGCTAAACTACCGGATCCACCACACGACTTCTTTGTCAAGAAGTGGTTAGCCAAACCCTTACCTGTGGTCACCCAATGCAAAATAAAAGAGTTAGTGCTACCTACTGCCTCTGTTGAGGAATTCATCAATACGGCCACCCGCTTGGAACAGATAAGGCACCAGTATGGTGCAACTTCTTCCCAACCATCATATGGGTCAGAACTGGAGGACCCAGTGAGCCAGTTAAGAAGGGAACAGGAAGGCTTGAAAAGGAATAAGCCCTATACAGAGGAGGAGACCACTGTAGCTCAGCTGAGAAGAGAGATTGAAGCCCTCAAACTCCAAAAGGAAGAGGAAGCCCAAGCAGAGGAATTAGCTCAGCTGCGACAGGAGTTGCAGGAGCTCAAAGGAGGGGGCATCAAGAGTGGTCTTTGGTGTTCCATGTGCAGCAAACAAGGGCATATAGTAAGTGAGTGTCCTCTGTTAAGTGTAACTTGCCAATTATGCAGGAAGGTTGGCCATGAGGCCCATGAATGCCAATCAAGGGGAATGCCTGCAACGACATACTGGACCCAAGGAGGACCCCCAACAACCACAAATGTGATGGCTGCTGCACAAAATCAAGGTAACAACTATAACCCTAGACAGAGGAATAATTTTGGAAATGGGCCTAGGAGGCCAATAATCTGTTTTAGGTGTGGAGAATGTGGGCACTACCAAAGTAGGTGCACCCTACCAGAGAATGCACCTCCTTGCAGGAACTGCCCTGAGGCCAGAGACCATTATACAAATTGTTGTCCTAAGAATCAAGCCTCTTCATCAGGGCCCCATATCCAAATGATTTCTGTGCAGGAAGAAGAAATGGCAAATCAAGTTAAGGTGCCATCACCATCTACCAGGGTGGTGCAGTTAGAGGAAATTGACTCTTTTACTGTGCAGACAAGAAGCAAGGGGAAGGCTCCAGTGGACATGGGTCAAGAATCATTGATTAATGGATTAAACAGAGACAAAGGTGTGTCCGAAGACCTAGCCACCACAAGTGCAGACACAAGGCAAAAGGAAAATTGCACAGGTACCAGTGATGCCATTGGACATGCATTCAGCAGGGCTCATGAGGAGTTGGATAAGTCAAATGGAGCCCAAGCTCTTAAGGAATCAGAAGCCTCCAGACTGCTCAAGTCCATGAAAAAGGAGGTTAGTATTTTTGATTTAATAAAGATGGATGGGAAGTTCAGGTCAGAACTCTTGCAGATAATTGATGAAGCTTCCACTTCAAGTTTGGTGGCAAAGACTGCTGTTGTACATGAAGGAAAAATTGTAAGGGAAGCACCCCTTACAGATTATAAAAGTCCTCGGCTGACAGTATCTATCAAGGGTCATGAATTTAAAGGAGTTATTGTGGATGGTGGTTCTGGCATTAACTTGATGCCTGAACATACAATGAAAAAAATTGGACTCCACCCTTCAAGGCCTGCAAATTTCACTGTCACTTTGGCAGATCAGAGCAAAGTAAGGCCCTTGGGAGTAATCCCAAAAGTTCCACTTGAAGTACAAGGTAATTTATTCATCCTGGATTTTGTGGTTTTAAGATTACCCCAGGTTGAAGGAGGAATTCCCCTCTTAATTGGACGACCATGGCTGAGACATGCAAGTGTCATTCATGATTGGGGCAAGGACACTATGTGGGTACAGAAGAAAGGGCAAGGGCCGACACAGATTTATTTAGAAGAGGGCCTAGATAATCAAGGAAACACTAGCATGATGCAAACGGTTGGCATATGCATGGAGTTAGAATCGGAGGATCAACCCCAAACAGATTTCGAGGAAGAAGAGGATATTCTAAATTGGCTCCAAGCAGGCTACTCTTCCTCTTGTTTTGGAGTTTTCATTAATAATTGTTGTACAATTGAAGGTTATGATGAAGATAAGGAAAAAGTCGAGGTTGATGGATTGGGAGAGCCCATTACAAACCACAGAAGGGGCAGGAAGACAACCCTCAAATGCATTTTTGAGGAGGATATGACTACTACAGAAAATGCAGTTAATAAAGCTAAAGGCAAGGTAAAAGATTCTAGTGAAGAGTGTTCTTTTCCAATTCAAGAAATACCTGCAGGATGGATGCAGGATAAGGAAGAACAGATTGAAATCCAAAACACACCTGCTTATGAAGCAATGCAAGAAAAGATAGAAGACAAAGACAAGGAAGGAGAGGAGCAGGAAGATACTCTGGTAGAGAGGAATCCTGTCCAAGAAATACAATTAGGCACTCATGACAATAATCGGTCAGTTTTGGTGGCCACTTGGTTGTGGAGCCACCCAGGGCTCCTTGAAAAGGTACAATCATTCTTGACCCAATATATAGATGTTTTTGCTTGGCATTATAAAGACTTAGAAGGAGTGCCTGCAACTTATGGAGAGCACAGAATCCCTCTGGTTGATGGAGCCAAACCTATAAGAGGGAAGAGTTATAGACTTAACCCAAAATATGCTGAAGCTGTCTATGTGGAAATCCGGAAGATGGAGGATGCAGGAATCATCATTCCTGTAGAACACTCAGAGTGGCTCTCCCCTATGGTTATAGTACCAAAGAAGAATACTAATAAAATCAGAATTTG
Source organism: Ceratopteris richardii (assembly GCA_020310875.1). NCBI lineage: Eukaryota > Viridiplantae > Streptophyta > Polypodiopsida > Polypodiales > Pteridaceae > Ceratopteris > Ceratopteris richardii. The sequence continues at coordinate 99,908,314 of CM035429.1, forward strand.
TGTTGACTTTAGAGCTCTCAATAAGGTGACCATTCCAGATGGTTTCCCAATGCCTTTTGCAGAACAGGTCATTGAAGAAGTAGCTGGGCATGCCTTATATAGCTTTATGGATGGATTCAGTGGCTATAATCAAATATCAATACACCCAGAGGATCGCGAAAAGACTGCTTTTATCACACCTTGGGGAACATATGTGTATGTAAAAATGCCATTTGGGCTCAGAAATGCCCCAGCCACCTTTAACAGAACGGTCAATCTCATCTTTGGCCCCCTATTGCTGGAATCACTTAGAATCTTCATGGATAACTTCTCTTCGTTTTCAGGATCTCACAAAGAAACTCCTCTAGATTGTTTGGACCACCATTTGAGGCAGCTGCATAATGTTTTCAAAAGATGCAGAGAAACTAAGTTAAAGCTCAATCCAAACAAATGTCATTTTCTTGTGACAGAAGGAACTCTTTTAGGACATGTGGTGTCAGCTAAAGGTATGGCCCCAGATCCTGACAAAATCATTTCTATCTTAAAGTTGCCTAAACCTAAATCCCCTAAAGAGATCCAGAGTTTTTTGGGGCATACTGGATACCATAGAAGGTTTATTAAAATGTATGCAGAGATAGCTAGACCTCTGGCTAGACTTACAGGTAAGGAAGTACCTTTTAAATGGGAAGAAGAGGAAGAAAAAGCATATCAAACATTGCGGTCCAGGTTAGTGTCTGCTCCTATTTTGATCACACCTGAGTGGTCAAAAATCTTTCATATACATGTAGATGCCAGTGCCTATGCAGTGGGAGCAGTTTTGACACAACCTAGTGAAGAATTTACGATGGACAGACCAATTCAGTATGCCAGTAGAATTTTGACTAAGGCTGAAAGGAATTACAGCACCACAGAAAGGGAAGCCTTAGCAATGGTTTTTGCGGTCCAAAAATTTCGTCATTACTTGTTGGGAGTAAAATTCGTTATTTTAACTGACCACCAACCTCTCAAGTACTTGCTCAACAAACCACAAGCCACTGGTAGAATATGGAGGTGGTTATTGTTATTCCAAGAGTTCGATTTTTCTGTGGTCCACAGACCAGGTAAAGAAAATGTTATGGCGGATCACCTTTCCAGAATCAACATAATGGAACAAGTTAGTGGAATCAATGATGATTTTCCAGATGCTCATCTGTTTGCGATCCAGGCCCAAGGTTGGTATTATGATATCAAGAATTTCATTAAAACTGGGTTGTATCCAGAAAAAGCTAATGCTGTGCAAAGGAAGAGACTGCTACTCAAGAGTAGACCATATACCTTCATTGAAGATAAATTATACAGACAGGGCAAGGATGACAGGTTTAGAAAGTGTTTGGAAGAAGAAGAAGTGAGGGAGGTACTTCATTCTGCACATGAAGGAACAGGTGGTGGGCACCTTCCAGGGCATATTATGAGTCAGAGGATACTGGATGCTGGTCTATGATGGCCTACACTATTTAAGGATGCAGATGAGTGGGGAAAGGCATGTGATGTTTGTCAGAGGTGTGGACCTAAGCCAACAAAGCAGAGGCATAAACCCTTGGTTGTTTCCAATTCCTGGCAACCATTTGAGAAGTGGGGGTTGGATTTCGTAGGGCCCATCTACCCTCCGGCGATTCCAAAAAGAGAGAAATATCTCTTAATAGCTACAGATTATGCGACCAAATGGGCTGAAGCTATTGCTTCCCCCGACTGCACTGCTCAAACTGTTGCTGATTTTATCTACACTAGCATCATTTGCAGGTTTGGATGCCCACTTGAAATTTGTACAGATCAAGGTACCCATTTTGTCAATAAGGTCCTGCATGAAATTTTCAACAGGTATAGAATTCTACATAGGACCTCTTGTGCTTACTATCCAAGAGCAAATGGACAGGCTGAATCGACAAATAAAGTTTTAATCTCAATGTTAAGGAAGGAATGTATGTTACAACCCACTTCCTGGGGCATTGCTTATCAAGGTACCCTATGGGCTTACAGGTTGGCTTACAAAGAGGCCACAGGATATTCTCCATTCCAACTAGTTTATGGAATATTGCCCATTGAGCCCTTTGAATTTTTACATGGATCACCTAAGATAGCATTCATGCAAGGAAAAACAAATTGTGATGTCTCTCAGAGGCTAGGGGCACTACATAAAGTGGAGGAGATTCGTCTACTAGCAACAAAACAATTGGTCGAGACTCAGATAAAGAGGAAAGAAAAACATGATCGACATCTGTGGAATAACATCATTGAAGCAGGCATGCTAGTTCTTCTCCATAAACCTCACATTCATACACAACTGAGAGGAAAATGGCTTCCACATTGGGAAGGACCTTATAGAGTCAAAACAATGCTAAATTTGGGTGCTGTAGAGTTAGAGACGCTGAAAGGAGAGACCTTGCCACTGGTCAACATTTCAAGGCTGAAGGCCTATCATCAACACACTTAAAGAAGTATGGATCACCTGGAACTGCAAATTCTGTCCAGGTTGTACATAACTTTCTCATCATATTTTGCTCAGTTTTAGTAGTTTTAATTATCAATTTCATCTTTGTTACTGGTGTTTTTCGAAACTTGGAAGGCATTTCATTACATCTGCTAAAGTATACCTTTTGGGTATTTTTGGAAAATTTTCTAGATTTTTTTTAGCATTTTTTTTAGACTTTTCTATCCATTTCCGATGTCATTTTCTTTCCATATAGGAGGAATAAATGGAAGCTCTCTGGGGTTTGATGAAGGATTTTCATGAGACATTTTTTTTAGATTTTTTTGGCCATTTTTTGCCATTTTCTGCCATTTTTTTTGGATTATTTCATTCATTTTTTGCTATTTTGTATTCTTTTTCCAAAAAAAAAAAAAAAAACAAAAAAGCCCCCTAGGGAATTTGCGGGTTCCCAAAAAAAAAAAAAAAAAAAAAAAAAAAAAAAAAAAAACCCCGCCCCCCCCCCCCCTCCCCCCCGCCGCCCCCCCCCTCCCCCCCTCCCCCCGTTCTGACAGCCCCCCCCCCCGCCCCCCCCCCCCTCCCTCCCCCCCCCCCCCCCCGCCCCCCGTTCTGACAGCCCCCCCCCCCCGCCCCCCGTTCTGACAACCCCCCCCCCCCGCCCCCCGTTCTGACAGCCCCCCCCCCCCGCCCCCCGTTCTGACAGCCCCCCCCCCCGCCCCCCGTTCTGACAGCCCCCCCCCCCCCCCGTTCTGACAATCCCCCCCCCCCGTTCTGACAGCCCCCCCCCCCCCGCCCCCCGTTCTGACAACCCCCCCCCCCGCCCCCCGTTCTGACAGCCCCCCCCCCCCCCCCCCCCCCCGCCCCCCGTTCTGACAACCCCCCCCCCCCCCCCCCGCCCCCCGTTCTGACAGCCCCCCCCCCCCCCTTTTTTTTTTTTCCCCCTTTTTTTTTAATTTATTTTATTCTTATTTTATTCTTTTTATTTAGATTATTTTATTTATTTATTTATTTTATTTTATTTTCTTATTTATTTTCTTTTCTTTTTTAATAATTCTGTCTGAGCGTTGGAAAAACAAAAGCGATCATTTTTATTTTTATTTTATTTTACTTTATTTTTTTATTTTCATGGCTCAAAGCTTTTGGCTCTGGATTGTGCCTCGGTTGGCCGTTTTTTACAAAAATGGAGTCATTTTCATGTTTTTTGGCACCTATGAACTCAGTTTTTGACTTTCTTTTTACAAATTCCCACTTTTTGTATGACTTTTGGTCTGAACCCACATGTTTTGAACACCTTTATCACATGTTTTTATTTCACAACATTGTCCAAATGGTCTATTCTCACCTTGTCTTACCTTATGTTTAATAATATCCCATATGTACCCTCTGTAGCCCTCCGGTTTGATCATTTTAGCCTCCTCCCGACCCCTGATTCCTACTCCCAATCCCTCCCTTTACCAATATGCCCAGCCACATCCTTTCCCTTCCCTACCCCATCCATCTTCGCACCCTCAGCCCTCCCTTCCCCTTCCTTTCTACCCTCCCATTGCCCCCCCTTTTGCTTTTCCATTCCAAAATCCCAATTTTGGTTCTTCTCTGGTGCTTGTTCCCTGCTTTTGGTGGAATTGGTTGCTGCTCAGATGTCCTATTCAAGTTTTTGCGGCTCTATCTTCATCGTGATCAAAGTTTCAGCTATAGCTCTCCGGGACGGAGAGCACATTAGGTGGTGGGCAACTGTTGAGCCCATAAAAGTCATGTTGGTCAAAGTCAACTGCAGTCAAAGTCAACAGGTCAAAGTCAACAAGGTCAAGGTCAAAGTCAACAGGTGCAAAGTTAAAGTGCTACAGTGCAGGCGTCAAAGTGCACAAGTAGTGCACAATTAGTTGTCCACAAAGGGTAAATTGGAGAAAGTGGGTTGCAGGTTGCAGAGGTATTTTCTCTAATTTCCCTAAGGTTCAAAGTGTGTTTTAAAGTGTTTTGGAAGATTCAGGTGAACCCCCCTTATGTGCAAAAGTGAAGACTTAAAAGGAAATGTGAAGGTATGTGAAGCGGTAGCGTACGCACAAGTGAAAGTATGGCCCCCCATTAAAATTTTGATTTTAGTCTAAAGTCACTACAGGATAAAACAGGGAGTCGTTGGCTGCCACTTGAAAAGAAAATCTTGGGACATCAAAGTGAGCACCAAGATACCATTGCAGTTAGGAGCGTACGTGATCGACACTAAAATCAAGGCAAGGCCATTCTTGGACCAATCTTAGAGTAAGCAAGAGAGCATAGTCTAAAGAAGCAAGAGAGAGAAGTGCAAGAGTCACCAGTGTGCGACACACAGAAGTGGAAGTGCAAGGTGCATAGAGAGTGACCAAGGATTTGTGCAGAGAGGTGCTAAGCTCTAATCCCCACAGTATCTCAAGGTCTTTTGGCAGTGCGCGCGTGCCGACAGCGGGTATTCACTCCTCCCCCTTTGTGGAAGCTTGGTGCAAGGTGTGCACAAGGATAAGCTTGAAGCAGGTGGAGGCCTGTTGCAGAGGAGGCCGGCAGCAAGAAGACCTTGGGTTATTGGGTATTTTGTAATTGGACACTTTGTGGGATGGTGCACAGAGGTATTGGTTTATCTTGTATTTCAAACATTGTACTTGGCTCACTGTAATCAATCTGCAGAAGCTTCCCGGTGTATTTTCTCTTCTTATTTCTCCGCTTTTCTCCTACAAACCCTCAAACTCCTTATTGTCTGAGAATCCCCCAACATACCCAAAAGCCTTGTGAAAGGTTTGCATGATGAAGCATAGAAACTACTCTATCTTGAATAGCTCTATTCATCCTTTTAGCTACACCATTTTGTAATGGGGTGTAAGGAGCTGTAAACTCTCTATGAATTCCTCTAAGAGTTCCTCTAGACTGACAAAAAAGGCTGAATTCATGTGCGGTATACTCATCCCCATTATCTGAACATAAAACCTTATGCTTAGTTCCCTGTTTCAGTATCAATTGAAGCAAGCCATTTTTTGAAAATTTTGGTGAGCCTTCTTGCTACAAAGAGGCTATGCAAATAGAGGATCATGTCAAGTGGGAGCATGCCATGAAGAGTGAGTTGGATTCTATTCACAAGAATGGTACTTGAGGTTTAGTACCTTTGCAAAAGGGAAGGAAACCTTTACCATGTAAATGGGTATATAAACTAAAATTCACATTAGATAATGATTCTCCAAGGTATAAAGCACAACTTGTTGCAAAGGGTTTTAAGCAACAACATGGTATTGATTCTGAGGAAATCTTCTCTCCAGTGGTCAAGATGACTACCCTTTGAATGTTGCTTGGATTCGTTGCAATGGAGGACTTAGAGCTAGTCCAAATGGATGTGAAAACTACTTTCCTGCATGGAGATCTTATAGATGAGATCTATACGGAACGACCAGAGGGTTATGTAGTTCTTGCCAAAGAAAGTCTAGTTTGTAAGCTAAAGAAGAGCATATATGGACTTAAATAGTCCCCTAGACAATGGTACCAAAAGTTTGATGCTTTTATGAAGTCCCAAGGATATTCTTGAAGCAATAAGGATCATTGTCTATACACAAAGAGATGCTTAGATGGAAGCTTGATATGCTTGATACTTTATGTCAATGATATGTTGATTGTTGGGAAGTCCTCTTATGACTTGTCAATTCTCAAAAAGAAGTTGAGTCAGACATTTGATATGACGGATTTGGGGGATGCCAAACATATTCTTGGCATGCGCATCACTCATGATAGGAGTAAAGGATGCATATACTTGTATCAAAGTGAGTACATATCCAAAGTACTTCAGAGGTTCCATATGCAGGGTGGAAAGGCATTGAGTAAACCTTTACCCACATATGTGAAATTGAGCAAGGATGATTGCCCCAAATTAGATGAGGAAAAGGAATTCATGAACAAAATTCCTTATCAGTCTCTTGTTGGTAGTCTCATGTATGCTATGGTAGCTATGAGACCAGACATTGCATTTGCAGGTGGAGTTGTGAGCAGATATATGCCAAATCTTGGTTAGAAGCATTGTGAAGCAGTCAAGATGATTTTGAGATATCTTAGTGGCACTAAGGACAAGTGTCTATGCTTGGGTAGAGGGAAAGCATCCATTATTGGTTACATAGATTCAAATTGTGCAAGTTGTATAGACAATCGTATGTCTACATTAGGGTACATTTTTCATTTTGTTGGAGGTGTTATCTCTTGGAGATCTCATCTTCAAGAATGTACATCTATTTCCACTATAGAAGCAGAGTATGTTGTAGAAAGTGAGGAATGTAAGGAAGCATTGTGGCTTTCCCATCTTGCTTGTGATATGGGTCTACCTTAGCATGTACCTCATTTACTCAATGATAGTCAGAGTGTCATTGCCTTGGCTAACAATCCAATCTATCATGTAAAGACCAAGCACATTGAGGTGAGGTATCACCTCAATGTCTACATTAGGGTACATTTTTCATTTTGTTGGAGGTGTTATCTCTTGGAGATCTCATCTTCAAGAATGTACATCTATTTCCACTATAGAAGCAGAGTATGTTGTAGAAAGTGAGGAATGTAAGGAAGCATTGTGGCTTTCCCATCTTGCTTGTGATATGGGTCTACCTTAGCATGTACCTCATTTACTCAATGATAGTCAGAGTGTCATTGCCTTGGCTAACAATCCAATCTATCAAGAAAAAGGCTTTCAACCTCTTCATGAAGAATGGATTTATTTGGCAACATGCTAAAGGAAAGGTAAAAAATCCACAAAGGGTTCTAGGAAAGAAAAGTCTTCAAGTTAAGTTCATGAGAGATATGCATGAAGCCTTATGGACATGTCACAAAGGTTTTTGAAGTATTTTGATGGAAATACACCATAGTGGACTCTCCTTCTCAAGAGCTCCACGGCGATATCCTCATGGTAGAAAACTGAGCTCTAGACACCAAACACAGTGCTCTGCAATGAGCCCAAAAATAAACAGAAACCACACAATACAAAAACCACAAACACGTATTTCTTAGGTCACACAAATGCAGTCAAACTTACAAGATGTGGCTGACGAGACCACTATATGTCTTATTAAGGAACATATACAAAGTGTCTAGTGGCCATTTGGCCTTTCACATGGGCATTAACGATAACAATATCCCACTAAAGGCCAATATGGCCAAAGTGACTATGGGAGACAATTTGTGGACTAGAATTGAGGATGGTGAGAAGCTCCTTATATGATTTCCTATATCCTTTGATTCCCCTTTATAATCTTCATCTCAAAATTTCTCATAGATATACACTTGTGGATCATAGTTTATCATGCTTATTTCTTGTTTTGTTGCATCATATATTTCATCGTCATCTTTTACTTGCAAGAGCATATCAACAATTATATTGGACTTACCAATTATATGTATAAAACTTAGATTTATGAACTTAACATATGATATCCATTGAAGCATAGTAATGTCTCAAGATGAGCAAATTAGTGATCATTCGAATGAATGGGAGGTAATCTCTTTTGACTATCACATTAGCCCCAATGAAATACCCTTTGTCTAATTTTAATGGAGTCACCAATAACCATAGCTCTTTATTAATCCCAAGATAATTTGTATGAGTTGTAGGAGTTATACGTCTGTGCTACTCGTAGTTATCTTCAGCAACAGATGGATGTTACCCCACCTGCAATTATGGAACAGTTTATGAATAGTTTAAGATCGAAGAAAAATTCATAAGGAACACTCAAACACTATCAAACCAGTGAGATATACAAATCTTATAGTAGCATCTAGTTGAGCTCTTGTTGCATTGCACTTCAAAGCGACTGCTAAGCCTTGCCAGAAATTTCTCTCTTCAATACATGCAAAATTATATCATGGAGTAATGTACATATGTATACCAACCAATAGATTATCCACCTCCTGTCTATCATTGTAGATGGCATGGTAGCACTTGCACACACCTCCTATGAGGCACTAAGGTGATAACATACATACATACATACATACATACATACATACATACATACATACATACATACATACATACATACATACATACATACATACATACATACATACATACATAGAAACATATGTATGGTACATACATACGTGCATACAGATACACAATGCACACACACATGCACACATACATGTACATAGACACACATGCAAACAAACACAGAGACACATTCAAATAGATTCACATACTGATTCATGCACATTCCACACACACACGTATGCATCAACATTGTAGCACATTCCATCACAATGGGACATGCACAAAATTATTAATAGTAATCAACACCTCCAACTCATTCAACATATCTGCACACATATACACAAGGCACACACATTCCAACAGCCTTGAACACAACAACCACATATGCATACGTACATGCACATATACACACATAGAAACACACACACATACATACATAAGCACACACATCATACATGTGCAGATACATGCATACATATACAAACATGCACACTCCAAACATCTTGCACACAATAGTCGCACACATGCTCATGCATACATATAAACATGCGAAGTGCACATGCATGTGTGCTCACACATACACATGTATGCATATGCATACAAAAATGCATATATAGTTGCACACATATACACAATGTACACACATTCATGCATCCATGAACACAACAACCACACATGTACATACACACACATACATACATGCTCACACATACACACACATGTATAAATATGCACACACATACACATGCACATAGACAGACATGCACATTCCAATAGTCTTGCAAACAAAAGTGAAACGTGGTCATGCACACATATACACATGCTTAGTGCATGTACATGCATGCTTACATGTGCATACATAGATACATACATAGATACCTGTATATGTATAAACAATGTACACACATTCCAGCAGCCATGAACACAATAGCCACACATGCACATGCACACACACTTATACAAAGAAAAATATCTATACTTCATCATAACTACAAGGGATGACATAAGATTTTAGTCCTAGCAACCAACACCCTCAAAGGCCTGGTGACCTTGGTCATTAGAGCCAAACCAACTCAAAATAACACAGCACCACAAGAGTGTAAAGCATAAGAACCAAAATCACCTCAAGGCCAACACCAAAACCACCATAGAGCCTATGATGCACCTCATACAGGTCCTAGAATACCTCGATATATGCATACCTTCAAACCCAATGTATACCTGCTCTGGAGGCAACCAATGGCATAGCTTTAGACAGTAATGGGCAATTGTTAGGTGTTTCATTTACAAAGAGTGGTGGGCCTGGTTCATCATGCCAAGCTAGTGGTATAGCTGCTGTTGCTATAGAAGCAGCTACTTTTTCACAGCAGTGTAACTCTGTAGGGCAGAAAATAGAAAAATGGGAGCAGTTTGGAAAAAGTGAGCAACACACATTAGTCAGGCTATGTCTGGGATGAAGCTTCAGGATATTACTATGATCTAATTGTCACTCTTTTTCCCATGGCAGTCAACATATATATACACATGCACATATATTCCAGCATACATATACCTACAGATCCACATACCTGCCAGTCAACACACCCATACACATGGATTCATAAATGCATACACACATATATATTCGAGCATACATATAGATAGAGATCCACATACATGCCAGTCAACACACCCATGCACATGGATACATATATGTGTAAATATCCCTTTGCCAGTCTAATATGTGTAGAGCTAGACATCTTGCAACATTCACATTACATATTATTATCAAAAAGGGAAAAAATGAAGTAAAAAATCATCATGTTTCATCATGAGTGAAATATCATGAAATAATGTTCTGAAGACTCTGAATCCTGACCAAAATATATGACCATGCCCATCAGTTTTTGTGTACTATCACCCACATGAAAGAAGCATATGTAACAATGACCCAAAAGATGAAGCAACCAGATATGGGATGCTACACACACAATTACCTTACCTGGGTTCTTTTCAGTGCCTTCTTGTGGGAAACAATTTCAAACTTCTTGGAAACCTGTCCAGTTTAACAACCTATCCTCACATGCATATACATACCTGTCTCGATTTATTTTGACATATGCATACCTGTCTATCTGGAAACAACATTAGATTACCAAATTTCTGATCAGAGATAGGTCCCAAATTCTAAGAAGTTCAATGTGCAAGCCTTCATATCCTCTAAAAGGATTGTTCAGTGTACACACATACATACACACATATAAGCATGAATAAAAACATAATATATACATGCAAGCATCACACATACTTTCAAATTTCAAACATACATATATACATGCACGAATACAAGAATACAAACATGCACACATGTAAGCATCTCACATGCAAGAATCATCCATGCACACATATACATACACACATACATATTACACGCATCACAAATGCATCCATATGTACATACACATACATATTACATGCATCACACATGCATCCATATGTACATACACACATACATATTACATGCATCACACATGCATCCATATGTACATACACACATACATACATGCATGAATCCAAGAATACAAACATACATACATGCAAGAATACATGAATACAAACATATACACATGCAAGGATGGCACATGCATGAGTCATACATACATAGATACATAAATAGGCATGAACATTGAACAATAGGAACCTTTGGATCTCATCATTTCAGATATTAAAAAAAAAATCGGCAAATATTGAAGTCCTCGATATATTCAAAACCTGTCAAAACAATATGAAACATTAGTATAAATTATACTTCACCATAATATTAAAAAAGAAATCAAATAAAAAAGTTACCTTTTTATAATCAGTATCAGTCGATTTGAAAAATATTAGAAGGTTCAACATCCTCCATGTGTTTCCTCTCGTCTGATACTACACATTCACTTCTTCGTTGACATTGACTTTTCCATATGGCATAAGCTTCTTCAAAAGGGAAAGTTTCAAGGTCACTCTTAGAAACAAACAATCTAAGACACATATCCAAGTTTTTATTCAATCTATTTCTCGTTGCATTTCTTATGAAAGTTAAGCTACTCCATAGACGTTCATCTTCAACGGATCCAAGGATCATTGTTGGACACAAATTTGCTACTTTAAAATACTCCGACATATATTCCTTCAAGAATGGAGATATATCGAGCTTTTTCCATAGCTTTGTCATTGCACCTGGATTTGAAGGATCTTTGATGAAGTCAAATTGCTCCCACATCGTTTCTCCAAATATCCCAGATTGTTTTTTTAAAAGATTTGGATTCATAATTCCTTCTAGAATCCTATCTCCTAAATATGCATTCTTTCCAAAATGATCGGATAATATTTGGAACTTGCTTTTAAAGTCATTTGTTAGTAAGCTCTTGTCTTTTGCATGATTCCAATATAAAGGATGAACTATGGCCATTGCTTCTAAGAGCTCATCTCGAGGAAATCTCTCTCTGATCTCAGAAGTCAATTTATTACATATGGATCTTAAGCCGTGTTTTACACTATCCACTAGGATAGCAAAGAATGTTTGATTAACTTTTTTCCTGATGCATATTCCTTGACTTT